>NDGM011023599.1:0-21381 GCA_002564305.1 Octomys mimax
AAAAAAAAAAAAAAAAGTTTAAGAATTGTTACAGAAAAAGCAGGCTTATCTTGAGTGATAAAGGTTGTACTGTCTTTTACTGATACGGAACCTGCAGAATAGGGTAAATCACTTGCCCATATTCATGTTAATAAGAAAAAGTAACTAGGTTTAAGAAAAGTGAACTTAAGTCTGGCTCTCTCACCATATATAATTAATCACTGGGCATCTGTGACTAATGAAAAAGACTTGACACCAATGGGGTAAATGAGAGCCAAAGACTATCTTTCTGATAGAGTAATTCAAATCTTTAGACACTAATATTCGAGGGCTTCATAACAGAAAAAGCAATATTATCAGCCTCTCCCTACCCATCACACAGGGAAGCTAGTGAAAGAGAACTTACTTACCTGATTTTTTAAATTGATAACTCTGCAAAAACTACTGTCATGAGTGGCGATACTAACTACTAATTTTGGAGTTCCCTATTTCTCTAAATCATCCTTTGCGAATTTCAGCATGTTCTACACTAACTTATGATATGTCGTGTCTTTCCCTAATAAGTCAAGCAGGAATTTTCTAGAAATCATTTACCTTGTTGTTCTAAGAACCTCTCAGATAATCTTCACTATTTCAACTATTATTCTTAGGATTCTCGGTGGTTATACTAGCAGAAATGTGAAACACACAAACGAGAAGCAATTGAAAATGAAATTCCTACAGTAAAAGAGATAAAAACCATCAAGTGCACAAAGGAAAACTAGATGGGCTTGAAAGAAAAAATCCACTAAAAAAAAATTTAGCAGGTACACAACCTCAGAAATTGAGTTACACAGAAGGTGTACAAAAGCCGCGGGCAGCCGACAGGGTAATCTGAGCAGAATCCACGCTCTCCTAATTTCTTAAGGCACTGAAACATAGTGCCTCTCCACATTGAGAGCCTTGGTGTAAAAGAACACGATATGCATGAGGGAGAACAGGATTAAAGCTTCACATACCTGTAATCTGATTTGCCAGGGAACAAAAAGTGAAGAGCTCTGCTTTAGATAGGAGAGGCACAGTGGCTGAAAATCAGTTTAGCTCCAGAAACAATAAAGAACAGAAAATTACTGAGCAATAAGTGAAGAAAAAGATCGATTTCAAAGGAGACTTAAGATTCCATATAAAATGGGACAGTTGTAGCTTTCTTCAAACTAGTTTCAGAAAAGAAGATAACAATAGTTACATGATCAAAAAATGTTGAATAGAATCCAAAGAAATTTAACAAAACGTAAACAGTAAGGAAGATTTCCACAATCAGAATACATTTATCTCATCAGATGGAACAAAGATTCAGCAAAAAGAAAGAAAGAAGCTACAGAAAAAAGCAAATGGGCACAGTTATAATCCCAGCACTCAGAAGGCTGAGGCAGGAAAATGGCTTTGAGTTCAAGGCAATGAAGCAAGCCTGGGCTACCAAGTGAGTTCAAGGCCATCCTGAACCTCACAGTGAGACCTTACCTCAGAAAGACCAAAAAAAAACCACCAAAGCGGGAGCCGAGCATGATGGCACATACCTGTAACCCCAGCACTCTGGAAGGAAAATACAGGAAGATCACAAGTCTGAGCCCACCCTGGACAACTCAGTAAATTAGAGAACCCTGTCTCACCAAATAAACGAACAAACGAACAAACAGGAGCAAGGGGATGAATAGTTACATAGTTCAATGTAAAGCCAGGGATTCAATCCTCAATACCAAAAAAAAAAAAAGTTATATATAGCAACTGGGGAATCATTGGTTGCACACAGGATATTGCAAAATGTTTATAGAAAATCTGGATAGATTTGAGCAGGAAAATTAAGAATTTCGATGTAAAACATTCAAGGAATTACTGAGAGAACCTCATAGAACCTTACAGAATTATAGTTATAGATCGGGATATACCGCATGCTCAAAGGGAACATGTTCTATAAAGTCTGAGCTTTAGAACCATAAGCAACATCCAAAGAGAAGAAATCAGGGTAAACCACCACAGAATGATTCCATACATGAGGTATCTGTTGGCTTAAAAGGTTTATCTATAACCCTTGTGGAAATTAACTCAGAGAGGTAAAGGTAAACAAATCACATTTCAATAATAAATAATTTAGACATCCTAATTTGGATTTCACTAACTGTCAATATCAGGAACTTATCAAGGTAATGTTAGAGGTATACGAAAAAGCCTAAGTATGGGTCAGAAGACACAGAAAAAACAGAAAGACAAAAAGGTGTATTATGCATGAAGTAGAAGCTAAGAAACAGTATACACTGTTAAAAATGAAGCCAAGTCATCTTTAAGAAAATTTCATATACATATATATGTATGTNTATATACATTATGTGTGTATAATACATACATGTATGTGTTTACATAACAACCCTAAGAGGCATATTATCATACCTATAGAAAGATATAGCAGCAAGAAACATAACTCAAGACCTAAAACATTCAGAAACAAAAAAAGAATGTATCAGAGGGTTCTTTCGGCGGATGCTGGCAACCAGGTTTCAGAAGCACCAAAAGCAAATTCAGCTCAAGAATCTCATGGGAAGATTTTGCAGATGAATTAAGAAAAGAGAACCCAACCTTCAGGGCACTTTCACAGGCTTAGAGATTCTACCATAAATGCAGCATTGGCAGCACTATGGCATAAAAATAAAGTATTAGAAAGTGCTGCCAGTTAATGTAACCATTGCAGACGAAGTTTAAGTGGAGTTGGACTAACGTCTTGAAACAGACATAAGAAAAGAGACATCTGACTTCCAGGTCAGAGCTGCCAACATCCTAAACTCGTACACGCACCAAGAAAGTAGCTCTCACATGCCACATTCTCTGTCAGAGATGGTTTACAGAAAGTGGAATGCAGTCTCCTTAGACAATATGGACATTAAAATAAGCTCTTGAAACACTTCTCCAACTTAAAGCTGAAAGATGGCTGCTTGCAATTAACTAGTTCTCAGTGACTGGCAGCTTGGTCAAATTAACAGCAAGATGATTTGTTTCAGTTTATTCATGTCCTAAATTTCTTTCATATTGTTTGACAAGAACTTGGGTAGGAACTGCACTAAGTTCTCAGGATAATATTTCAATTGGACTGACAGGTAATAGGTTACATTTTTGCTTTTGTTTCAAAATGTCAAAGGTAAGACATCAGTTGATCTTGTGTGACCCAATAACCTTTTGAAACCTACAATTAAGACCATAGGCAATTCAAACATTTGAAGTACTGAAGGAAGTACAGATATGTAACCTAAAGGTATGCTGCAGCTGTAGAACCTCACTTCTGTGTAGGCATGGAAATGGCACGCTTATTGCTGAGACACGGATTAAGAAGCTGAGAAATGAATGTTCTTGTTTATCTTGATTATACAAAGGCAAAATAACCCAGTTAAAAAGTGTAACTTCTCTGGTCATTTGAAGTTTTGCTTTTTTTTTTGTTTTTTTTTTGGGGGGTGGGGGGGTTTGGCAACAAAGGAGTGTATTTCGAAGTATGGAAGCATCTTTTAGTTGTCCATATTATATGATTAGAATACCTTAAACTTTCATTTCATTGTAGATCATGTTTAAAAGACTTATTGGACAATGATGCTAGCCATAATTTAACATTTTTTTTTTAAAAAAGTGAATTTTTGGCCTTAGGCTGTTTTGTAGATATTTAGTATTGTGTGTTGTAGATTCACGCTAAAGCCTTGTGGCAGTCTAAACACTCTATCAGTGCTCAAAACAAAACTCCAGTAATGATTATTAGAATGGCTTGATTAGATGAGAAAAAGAACTGCCCAGAGAATGTTGACTTCCTCCTTTATGGAAGCAAGCCACATGCTTTAAGTAACCAAGGTTTAGTGAGTAAGCCCAATTAATAGAGAATAAGCAGGGTATACTGAGGAGAAACTATATCCCTGTCCTTGTGTTTCCATTGGAAAATATTCATCAGAATTAAAAACTCCTTTTTAACTACTCTATCACTAACACATTGCCCCTCATGAAAACTGTTTGTTGCAAGTAAGGGAACAAATACAGATTAGCCCTTTTAACAGTCACTTTTTAAAATTTTCTGGCTATATTCTGATCTAAGAGCAGAAAGTAAAAGCTGCCCAAAATCTATGTCTAAAATTCCAAACAGCTTATCAATAATATAGATAATACTGGTATTCCTGTAAGTCTATCCTGGGTTTCTACGTCTCTGTTGACACTGAATGCATTTAAAAACAAACAAACAAACAAACCTTGAGTACTATTTACTGACTTCTAAAACATTAGTACTATATTTCATGGCCAGAGGGCTGGCCAGAAAGATCAGCAGACTAAAGCACCTGCTTAGGTAGATTGCAGCCAGCCGGGGCTCCGGGTTCAATCCCTATTCCCAGCTTGCCTTGCTAGTCCCACTCCCAGGGAATGCTGAGATATCAATTGAGACCAGGTGTGGTGGTGCACATCTGCAATCCCAGCGCTTGGGAGGCTGAAAGCAGGAGAATCACTACGAGTCTGATCTCCATAGTGAGACCCTGTAGCCCCTATACTAAATACATCATTTTTTTTTTTAATTAAGCTTCATGGTAACTTACGTCTCCTCTTCAGCTTTCATTTGGAAGGCATCTTCTAGCCAATCTAATAATTTGTGTGTGAACTCACTCACATCTTGCTGTGGAAAGAAAAATATCTTGTTGATATTTGAGCTTACTGATAAAAATACTAATGTTGCAACATAAAACCTAGAGGATAGTCGTTAGATATCCTCTAGTCGTTAGATAGTCGTTAGTAGTTAGAATAATTACTAACTCCTCAAAAAAAAGTAACATTCAAAATGATTCACATGAAATGTAATAAACTTTTATAATTTAATCTAGATAAATATATTTTAAAAGAAACATTATAGTCACTGTTAGTAGGGTTTCACTTTAGGTAATACGGATATATAAGAGTGTATGGGTGTATATGTAAATTAGAAGTTAACAAATGAGTTTGTAAGAAAAATACCACAGTATATTCCAATAAAGCTCTATAATACATTTTAATGAAATAGAGTTCTACATTTTGTAAGGAATATCTACTTCTTTCTTTAAAGAAAGATTAGTATTTTCTGACAATTCAATTTATAACTTTAATCCTTATACATAACTTTTAAGCTATAGTCACCTTTACCAAGATACTCATTAATTTTGGCAAGTTAGGTCTAATTAATCGTTAACTTTTCAACAATTGCATAAATGAAGCTATGAAACTCAAACTGATCCTCCACTCAGAACCAACCACCACACATCACCTTCTGCCACTTTGTCCTTCCTTCCCTGACAGAAAAACAGAAACATGTGATAAGAGTAATCAACTACCATAATTTAAATAATATGCATTGAATGACAGATGACTAGGTACACAAGAATATCAGGAAATAAAATGAGTCAACCAAATTAAAACTGCTCAAAGACTGGTAGATAAATCAGTACAGGTGATTTACTTAATTATCAAAACAACCCCAAGTAGAAAATGAGCCCTCTATATGTTAACCCAGCTAGCTTTAAAGAGTGCCTCAGTCAATATATTCACCTTAAAAATTATGACAGTGTCTGAGGGTGGTGATGCACGCCTGTTATAACAGATCTCAGGAGGCGGCAGGACCACCATGAGGTCTAGGTCAGCCAGGATTATATAGTAAGCTCAAGGCCTGCTTAAACTACATAGCAAGACCTTGTTTTAAACTATTGATGGTGCTGCTACTGCTGCTAACAGAAAAAGGTCTGAAAACCTTAACTGTTCCAGAGCCAAATGTTGTATAGTACGAAACACAAAACTCTATAAATATTCACAGTGCCTACAAATAAATATTTTATATATTCACTTACAACCTCAGAATCTGGCCTTATTTAGAATATATTCTTTAGAGATAAAAGTATAGTAAGAATCTCAGGATGAGCTCCTCTTGGATAAGTTTATATCCCAAATCGAATCATAGATGTTCTTCTAAGAAACAAAGACAGAACACAGACAGGAGAATGTGATATCGGAGGACAGAAAGTAATTAGAACCAGTTTGCCACAAGCCAAGAAATACCAGAAACTACTAGAAGATGGAGGAATAAGGAATCTCCCCTAAAACTCTTAAGAGGCACAGCCTAGGTATCTGGAGCACTGTCCTCTAAATTAAAGAGTAATTTTCTACTTTTGAAAGTCACCCAGTCTATGGTAATTTGCTATGGCTACTCTGGGGAACTAATATAACACCTTAGAAAAAATTTCCCATATTTGGACATTGCATCCAATAGGAAACACAAAAATATGCTGTTTATCACAAGCTTTGGGAAAGGTCAATCCCTTTTATTAAGCAACTGATTGAGAATCTACAATTATAAAATAAAAATTCTAAGGGCCAGGGATATAGGTCAGTGACATAAGTGCCTACCTGGCAAGCACAGAGTCCTGACCTCGATCCCTGGCACAATCAATCAATCAATCAATCAATTCTACCTACTTTAACATGAGGAAAAAATGAAGTCTTTAACATTTTTAGAATAAAAACAAAGGCAAGAAAATTGACAGCACTATCATACAATAAGGGTCTCCTGTAAGACTTTTAGGTGTTTTCAAACATGACATATTTAAAATACTTAGAAGAACATAAATGTAAGCTTAAATTCACTTTTGAAATAATCATGATGTTCATATGCGAACATATCACTAATGTATACTTTAGAGTTAAGAGTTTGAGGAATAAAAGAAATTCAAACAATCAACAATGAGGAAACTAGTCCCTGCTGCTAGCTTGAAGGAAAGGCATTCACAGTGCAGCATCCAGGAGGAGCATGGAACAGGACAGCCAGCTGTCTCTAGTTTGACTCTAATTCCAACTGGAAGGCCCAACCTATACAGATGGGCGGTTCCAAATGAGTGCTGTTCTGCTTCATCTTTAAAGATAAAGAAACACTCACAGATCACAATGAGAAACAGCAACAGTAAAAAAGAAAACAAGAATACAAGAAAAAGGCAAGTCCAGAAGAAACAATGTGCATTTGAACTCAAGTAATCTTTTTAAAATTTAGTTGCATATTAAGGGTTACTGGAAAAGATGGGACATACACTGAAGAGAATAAGGCTACACAGAACAGTGGCAGATACCTAAAGCAAATGTGGTTTAAGACTACAGATATTAATGTGTGGGACATTTTTCCTAAACTGAAGCCTCAGTATTCAAGTTTAACAGCAGTGTTGGTACTCTGTGATAAATAAGTGGGTTTTGTGTTGCAGTTCAGGCATTCATCTCTAAAAGGTTCACCAATATTGCACTACAGAAATACAGTAAGTGAATGAAGGAGTAGATAAATAAATGAAATATAGTTAGAACTAGAAGGAATACTCTACAATTGTGATCTGGGATCATTTTTGGAATATTATTTCTTTTCACTTTGGTTAATGCCATTATGGCAGAGAAAGCTGGCTAGATAGTGCCTAAAAAATATGAGGCTATTGTCAGAAATGTTTTTTAAAAAGAAAAGAAAGAGAGAACTCTAATGTGAGCATACTGGCTCATTTATATTTAACATTCAAAGTGGATTTTAAAAAGAAAAGCATGTAAGAAAATGAAAACCAATTTTCAAAATACTCCTTCAAATTCCCTTCCCACAAAGTCACACAATAGACACACACCCCAAAATTACATGAACAAAGGCTTTTTGAACCTCTTCTCAAATATTTTATCCACTGTCCTTTATTTATATGCTACCATCTTCTTCAACACTTGTTATTATTCCTTGCCATTCTTTGCATTGTTCGTTTTCTTTTATTGTTCTGACTTCTGAATATATGAAATGTTGGTTTATAGACATTTTCCATTTTTTATATCAAAATTCTGAATATTGTTTTTAAAGCATGGATAAGAAGTTATCATGACAGCACTATTTAAAGAATGAAAAATAACAAAGGGAATGTCCTCCAAAAGCCTTCTGTGAATAATCAAGAAAAAATTAATTCCTGACACTAAAGCATGAATATCAATAACATATGTACTGTACTGATGGCAATTATCATACATTTGTTAAGATTTTTGATCACACATGCAAGCATTCTTAATTTTATCCTATTTTTCCTCATAAATTTCAGTCATGATATAAACTATAATTTTATCTTAACATTTCCAAGATCACTTAATTTCAAAGTAAGTGTTCCAAGTAAACACTTTTTAAATAAATGCTCCAGGTGATCATTGATCAAGCTTAGTAATGCATCTAAACTGTCATGTATTCTTGAAAAAGTTACTGAAGGACATATAAATGGTTAATAAGTGTATAAAAAAGCTACCTGCTGCGAGTCATTTGATTTGAAGGCATCCTTAAGAATTTCAACCGCTCTGGATGGATCAACATATTTCCTTTTAGTACCAACAAGAAGTGCAAATAAATACCTCAGCTCACGCATAAAAGGCAAATTCCGATGTTCCTATTAAAAATATTAATAAACCAAAAACCCTTTAGTGAAGATTGACAACACATTTTTTACTGTGAAACAATATTCATTTTAACAGTAACAAAAATTAAGCTAACTGATAAAGATTAGAGATAAATCCAGCCCTCTAACATCATCTACAATATTCAAGGATTCAAACTTGAAAACAGCAAAGGACCTACAGCAGGGTCACAAATTCAGCAGAAACGCCACACATTCACAGCAAATCGTGTCATTACACAGCCAAGAATATCCTCTTTCAAGTCTGTTCATTATAAACCGTCCCATTCGGCAAGGCCCAGCTGCTGCTGACAAAGGCTACAATGACATGCAGCACTCAGAGTGCTCACCACATGCCAGGCACTGTGCTAAGCACTTTACCCAATAAACTCATTTAAGGCAAAGTTGCTCTTCTGATCTAAAATTATCTCTAGACCCTTCCAAGTTAACGACTTCAAATTCTACATCTCCTAAGATAAATGCCTTTCTCTATGAATCAACTGCCACTGGCATGTTATAATCCTCATTATTAGATTAACAGTAAGATCTTTTCTAATGATTAATATATAATCTAATAAATATTGATGGCTATTTATTAATGGCTATTTTCTTGTCTTACATTTAAAATTACTCTTTTATATCAGTATTTATTAGATACATTTAATATCAATAAATTTTAAAATTGCTTAAGTATAATGTTAACCTGTACAAAAATCAAACTAAATCTTAATAAAATGGGGCTAATATATCTCCTACTCAGTAGTCCTTGAAATAACTTTTTCAATATGACTATATGCTTCTCAATGATAAGGATTTCAATATCTCCTCTATAACTTTTAGCTACATGAAACAGGTCATGAATTTTTCTGTATTTTAGGGAAGGGTTTACAGGGTGTTCAGGGTCTTACTACTAGATCGGACTCATAGTGATCCACCTGTTTACAGCCTCTGAAGAGCTGGGATTACAGGCAAGTGTACCACCACGCCCAGTCTCAATTGCTATCTCAGTGCACCCTTTGGGCAGGGCCAGCACAGTAGGCCATGGGATTGAACCCCAGGCCCCTGCACCTCCTTGGAGGCACTTTAATCCACTGAGCTGCTTGACCAGCCCCCAGGTAATGAATTCTTGCTGGCTGATTAAACTAAACTCTTCAGAAAAAGATACATTTTATCAATTACTAACAACATATTTTAGACAAGAAAACATTTTAAAAGCATGAATTTACATAATTTAGTAAATTGATCCATGACAGCAAATTGAACGAGTTCTTATAGTTTTTATACCACTAATTTTAACAAAGCTTAAAAGTAGTTTAAATGAGAAAAATTTTACATTTTTACATAACTAGCATTCTCAATATTAAAAAACTATGAGTATAAAAAAATGCATGTATCTATACAATTACTGTTCAGAACAATATCCAAATAAAATTCTCTCCCAAAAGGACTAAGAAATAGGCAGGGAGTCAAACTGGTTCCAAATACTTACCATCAAATCCAAAACGACACTCATCATTAAAGCAATCAGAAAGTATACTAAATCTAACATAAAAATGGTAAGTTCTAAATACAGCTTTTATTTAAATATACTGAATTCTGTCATCAATGGTAAAAGCTGAGTATTAAACTGCTAAGTAAGAAATCTAATTCATGACTTTTCTCTGGTACTTCCTACTCACCAATTGCTTTGTTTAAAAAAAAAAAAGTTTAGAAAGTGTAAAATACTATGAATTTTAACCCATAAAATTATTTCCAAAATTACCTTTAGTTTTCCTGACATCAACTTCTTTAATAATCACTGAACCTTAAAGAAAGGCAGATTTTTAAAGACATCACTTGTCATGTAAGGATGAAAGTAACGAGTTTCGACAATTAAGAGACACTCTATTGAGAAACTTTAAAAAGAAAAATACTTTAGTGTAATGAAAAAAAATTTTTGACAAAATTGGGGACTAAACTTAGGGACATGTGCATGCTAGGCAAGTGCTCTACCACAGAGCTACATCCCCAAATTAATGAATTATTTTTGTCTCAGGTGATTAGTGTGACTAGAAAATGTCTTTTTAATTTCAAAAGGTAAAACTATAATGAAGAACAGCTACTCCATTTGACTAAATTCCAAATACATTACCACAGATATCTGAACACGTTTTTTTTTTTTTTTTTCCAGAATGGGGGATTGAACTCAGACCCTTGTGCTTGCCAGGGAAGCACTTATTCATACTGAGTCATCTCCCCTGCCCTGAACACATCTTAAGAGACTTGAGAAACCTAAAAGATCTGCACTACTTTAAACATTACAATGTATACAGCTTTATACTTTATGAACTTCAAATATGTATACATGGATGAAAGCCTCACCACAATCCAGATAACATTCTATACATCACCCCTAAAATTTCCTCAACCTTCAATCTTTTGCCAACTACCCTTAAGTTACTACAGTAACTTTGTGTGTTCTAGAAATTTATATATAAGTGAAATGGCACATTATGTGCTTTGTTTAGTCAGGTTTCAAGCAAAAATCATAATTACTTTGAGCTTTATTCATGAGGCTGTATGCATTAACAGTACATTCCGTTTTAGTACTGTGTTATGTCATCACAGGTATACATCACAACCTGTCTACCCATCAAGCTCCTCAGCTGACTTGGATATTGTTGTACCCATTTTTACATGCATGCATACGTGCTTTTACTTTTCTTGTATAAAAACCTTGAGGGAAAGATTAGGTGGTATGGTTGATACTATCAAACTTCTTTCCAACGGTACTTCATATTCCAATCACTGATGTATCGTTCCAATTTTAGTATATGTGCTGCCGAAGTCTAAATTCCACATTACCAATTTTTTGATATGGGCTTAACTTCAACTTTTCTAGTGGGTACCCCAGAGACACCTCAGGTTTTAATTTGTTTTTCCCTAATAAATAAGCACTTTTCATTAGTTATTTACCATTTGCATATCTTTTTAATGAAGTCTTTATTCAAATGGTGTCTCAACAAATAATTACTTGTATTAGTGACTTATACAAGTTCTTTTTTTACTCAAAATACAATTCCTTTGTCTGATACGTTACTAATATTTTGTGGTGTATCTTTTTGTTCTGTATGAACTTGTCAAAAACTATTCACTAATGTCAACTTATCAATTTCTTTTCTTTTATATCCATGACTTTTCTGTCCTACTTACGAAAACACTGCTTAATTTAAGGACATTACTTTTTCTCCTCCTATGTTTTGTCAAGAAGTTTGTTTTAGCTCTTCCTCTACATTAGTGGCATGGAAAGGCTGAAAAGTAGTTTTTCAGATGAGACTGAAGACTTTCCTTTGTTCATTAAATTGTTTTGGAAATTTTTGTTAAAATCCATTTATCTCATGTATATGAGTCTATTTGCGGAATCTACAGCTCTATGACCACCTTCTTGTCAGTAAGTAACTCCGTGTATTGATCACTGCAGCCTGATACTTAATCATACCAGTTTTTCTTTTTAAAATTGTCGTTGCCATCCTGCACCATATAAATTTTCACAAATATTGTAAAGTCTATCTGTCAATTGTAAGAAGAAGGCAGGATTATGGCTGACATTACATTCTTCCTGTAGCCTTGGGAACAACAGACATGCTAACAATACTGAATCTCTTGATTCATGAACATAGTATCTTATTTTATTAAATTTCTCTCTGCAGGATTTTATAGCTTTTAGTATTTAGGTCTTCCATATATGTTTCTGGTCAAATATTCCCTAAGTATTTCATATTTTGTTGTACTAATTGAAAGCTGTTTTTTTAATTCAAATTCCCAATTGTGCTGCTGGTATTTTAGAAATACAAGTAATTTCTGTATGTTGACCCTATACCCTTGAACTTTACAAATTTGTTGTTTCTCACATTTTTTTGGTCAAGTACTAGAATTTCCTACATAGCCAAATCATATAAAAATGATTTATTTCCTCCTTTCCAATCTTTATGTGTATTTATTTTTCTTGTCTTATGTCACTAAATGAAACACCATTCTAAGCTGGATTTGGTGATGCATGCCTGTATTCCCAATGCTCTGGGAAACCGAGACAAGAGGATCAGAATTTGAAGTGCAGCCTGGACAACTCAGCAAGACCTTATCTCAAAATAAAAAATTAAAGTTAAAACTGCAAAGACACTTAGTTCAATCCCTAGTATTGCATCAACACACATGCACACATACAGACATGCATACATGCATGCACATGCACGCATGCACACACACACGCGCACACACACACACACACACACACACACACAAAATGCCAGTTTGATATTCATTAAAAGTGGCAAAGATTTACATCTTGACTTCCTGAACTAATCAGTTTCATCTTTAAGTATATTAGAAATAGATCCTTTTATATACAGGCTTTATCAAAATGAGAAATGTTCTTCTTGATATCTTGTTTGTAGATCTTAGCATAAAGGATACATATGATACATATATAAAGAGAGAGAGAGAATTTTCTTTGGTTAACATAGTGAGTCAAACTGATTTTACTGGGCATACATTTTTTTGGTTTCAGGGTAATGTTAGGTTCACAGAATGAGATGGCAAAATACCTTTTTCTCAATTTTCTGTGACAAAATGTATACAGAACTAGTATTACCTTCTTTAAATGGTTAGCTAAATTTATCAATAAACTACTTAGCTGTTGATTTAATGGACATGTTCCAGTTTGTTAAATATCATATACATTCACTTCAAATTAGCTATTTTTAATAAGTAAACTTCCAGAGATGATAGCTTTCAAGATTGTATATGGGAACTAATTATGAAAATGGTTTCTACTAAATACTATGAGTTTGTTTTTCAACATTGAATGTTTTTACCATCAGTTTGTAACCTTTTAAGCCAAAAGACTATCTAGATGATTGTGCTGAACATTTTTCCAGTAACGCCACAATTCGAGACTTATACCTGCTTAGCAGTGCATGCAAACGACAGCTCTGTGATTAGATTAAATTGATTCCAAGTGCATCCTATATTTCACCACATTGGACTTGAAACTCAATATACAAGCAAATACGTCATGAGTGGGACAAATTTACCATGAAAAAATAAGTGATGAATTACAGCGACACCTTTTACAAAAGTATCTTTTGTCATCTCAAATGAATATAGCACAAATCAGTAACTGATAATTATCTGTAGTTACCACACTTGTTTCAAAGGTATCAAGTTATAGTATGTTCTGCTGTCCCTATGCCAAACTGAACAGCAGAACTGTTCAACAACGTTATGAAAAAAATGCACAGTATTCTTCTAGGTAGTTTTAAAACTACCTTTTAAAAAATGGAAGTGAGCAATTATTTTTTAATGCCATAAATCAAAGAGACACCTAAAGTCTTCTGTAGAAAAGTGCTAAATACATATTTCTCCAGTGTGTGCTGAACAGTCTCATATCTTCATAATTAGCTCTGGTATATAAATATAGTAATAACTTTTCAAAATAAGATCAAAAAACTAAAATAGTCACTCTGAAAAATAGAAGAAATTAAAGCTTCACAGAATAATAAATTCTATGAAGTAAAAAGTTAATATGTACAAATATAAACACGTAATTGAAAATAGATCCAATAATGTCATGCAAATTGCACACAGACTTCAATGGGTACATAAGAAGAGGGAACTGTGGATATCAACAAGTTGCAAAAAAGAGACAACAGTCCAAAAAGTTCCACCTCAAAAAGTAAAAACTAATAAGATTTTGATTAATTTCCCTAGCAGTTTCCTTCTGAAAATGAGTTACAGTCTGATACTTTATAATCTGGAGATTATAGGCTGAAAATCTGGTTGTAAATCAAGTTATATTCCCTAAAATGTACATTATAAATATTTCACACATTTGCAGAAAAGGTGGTTTTAAAAACTAAAAACTAAAATGAAAATATAGTATAACATAATAATTTATCACTACAACAATAGGGTGAGCACTTTACAGAAAGCTAAAACTTTACTTTCTTTGACTTTGCAACATGTACAATTCCTGCTACTGGCTTTCTAACAAGATCATCCTTATGGTCATTTTTTTTATTTCTTATTATGTATGAATGTGCACATGCAAGGAAGTCCTACCTCTGAAAGTCCTACTTTTTAAGTTTTCATGTGTAAAATTATAGATGACAAAAACTTTCTGCATATCTGTTACTTTCAAACCGTTTAAATGTTTAATTTCACTTAATCTCCATAGCAACTCTGAAATAAATACTGCTACATCTATCTATGCTTTTCAGACAAGAACACTGCAAAAAAAGAGATCTAATCACCTTCTCTGGGCCTATATCTGGCACCACAGCAATGTGGCTCTAGCGTCTGTGCTCTGCTACTTCACACTGCCTATCTAACAACACTAATCTCCAAAACAGAAGACATGTACTTACACTGCAAATCTCAGCACAAAGCATATTTTTAAAGAATTCCTCTGAACAATCAATTGAAATAACTTTCACACAATTTTGCAAAAGTCAATGGAGGAAAGTATTTGAATTGTAAATTGTGCTTGGCCTGTAAATATCACTGAAATTTGAAAATTCCAAAGAAAAAATAAAGCACTAAACTGACACAAAAGCTTGTATGTTACTATGACATATACACAAGAAAAATCTGTATTTACAATATACTGACAAAGCACACACACACACACACAGAAAAAAGAGGAAAAAATATATATATATAGATTGCAATAGAGATAAATGAGTTGCCATGCAAATTCTAACAGATTTGGATTAGATGAAACAACCCCAAAGCAAGCACAGAGAATCTAAGTAGAGGTCCTCTGTTTAAAAGACGTTTATTATTTTTACCTTTTGGTTTCGAGGTAAATCTTGAGCATTTGAAGGAGGTTTATAATTCAGAACTAATCTTCTAAATTCCAAAAGATTGAATAATGACTGAAAAAGAATAATAATTTATGATACCTAATGGAAAAAATCTATAAACAGAATTGTGAAAATGTCTGTTCTCAACGACTTATTCTTGACAACTATCCCATTTAAACATGCAACTGTCACAACCAACAAAGAAAGCCTACTTTCTCTCTGGGAAAAACTGAACTTGCTTGTATTCTGGCATACTATTCCTAACAATTAACAATACTTATTCAATAGCCAAACAGAAAAATCACACTAGGAAAAACGTTTTATTCAAAGCTGTTCCTTTGTATGAGTCTGTACTTGACACGCAGTTTCTGAAAATAAAAGGCATACAACATAAAATGAATCTGTAGGTATGTGTACTATGAAATACCTAGCAAAAGTGAGCACAAATACACTCAAAAGACACGAGGTGACAGAGACGCAAAGAAATTTCATGTCATCTCTATGCCACAACAACATAATAACCTAGAAAGGAGACAAATATGTAACAACAAAACTATGACTCAACAGGAAAATAAGACTGACAGTGGGAGAACATAAGAACAGATAACATAGGCTCTTGAAAAAGACTGCCTGAAAGATTAGTTTTAAGAGTAGTTTGCAACCCATTAATGACAATAATAAACAGTTTAAAAAAGAGATAAGTAATAAAAAACACCTCAATGTATCATTCTCAGTAAATTCACTACAGTACTCTGTAACACTTTTTATGGATATTTTATATATATGTTATGTAGCATTAGTGCATCAGCCAGCTTCCAGGTCCAAGACAAGACATAATACCCAACATCTGCAACCCAGAAAAGAAAATGTGTATTTGGCTCAGAACTCGATTCAGTCCATGGCTGACAGGTTCTTAAGGCAGGAACATCATGGCAAAGCTAAGCTGCTCAGGTCATGGAGCCAGAAGCTAGAAAGCAGGATGGAGAAAGGGGAAAGAGGGGGGAGGCTGCAGGACCCAAGACCACGCCTCCTTCAGCCACCCAGAAAAACCTGGCAGATGCTCTACAAACCTGCCAGACATTTCCTAATCCACTTACTTTGACAGGTTAGGATCACAGGCATGCACATGTATTTGTAAAACATTTATAATGGGAAATATATTTCTTAGTCACAGTTTATAACACTTAAAAACTGCTATACAATAGTGGATTAAATTTTATAAGTAATAATGCATTAAATTTTATAAAAGATGAATTAGCCTATTGGATGGAAAAATGGGTAACACTACAAGTCATTGGCAAAACAGTTTTTTGTCAGTAACTGGGGATTCAATAACTCTGGTTCACTACATATAAAGAAATTAAACACACAGATCAACTATGACTTAAAAAGGAAAATAAAATGAGCTCCTAATAGTAGAGACTATAGAAAGTTTTGATTAGCTTGTGATATGGTAGAGGCTTTCCAAATGAAATATGAGCACGGGAAATCTTTTATTCATCAATTATTGTTTTTCTCTCTTTTTTTTTTTTTTTTTTTGAGACAGGATCTTGCTATGTTATTCAAACTAGTCTCAAAATCTTGGGCTCAAGTTATCCTCTTGACTCATATTCCCAAATAACTGGGTCTATGTGGAGGACCACCTGAGCAGCTCTCCTTGAAAAAAGAGTGATGGTCTCTGTTTTGGCTGAGCCTGACCCTATTTCCTTATAGCGATATGTACAGAGCTGGCCAGCACTTCTCTTTATCCTTTCAACTGGCCTTAAGCAATATACATTGGTCTAGCTGAGGTGCTGGTGATAGCCTCTGAAGGTAGCATGTGTGTTTTCTTGTTAACCTACCCCTGTTGCTCTCTAATGTGGGCAGGGTCCAGCCAGGACGAAGAGCCAATGCTCTGCACTGTTAGCTGGGATCCAGCCTCAAGACAGAGGCTATAACTTCCTGGGGCTTGAAAGATCACATCAAAGCTGAAGCACCAGAGCCCCGAAACATTACCTGTATCTCAACAGCATAATGTAAATTTTCTCTGCATATCCTTTCTGCATATGCCAGAGGTAAATGCAGGCCTCCTACCTACTCACCTACTTCCTATAATTCCCAGTCATTCTTCCTCAAGCGACTCTTCCATTGAATAAAACCTGGGTGTGGTCATGGATCGGCCTCTTTGTTCTGGAAAGCCATCTTCATGGCTAGACTTAGGGCCCTTTGGCTCCCCAGCAATTATAATAATGTTTTAGTGTCTTTACTTTCACCATGGGTTGCAATGAGATTAGAATTAACTTGATGGGATTCCAATAACATATCTTTGGGATTACAAATACTGACTTCTTGGACCGAGACAAGAACCTGGAGGGGACTCTCACAGGTCTATAAGCACATACCAGCACACCTGCTCACTTACTTTATATGACATGTTTAGTGGCAATTCTGACTGATCTTAAGACTTCAGGTTAAAGTATGGACAGTACAGCCATTCTCTGGAATTCAACTGCACTGAAACTCACAAAAATTAGTACAATTTGATGCAAAAAATATTTTCTCAATGTTGTCTTCTGTTTGGTACTCCATACACAAGCTAAAATCTGTTGGTGTCAACTGCCTCATGACTTTTTTTTGTATTTAGTACAGGGTCTACAGGGTCTCACTACACAGATCTGACTCATAGTGGTCCTCCTATCTTCAGCCTCCCAAATGCTGTGATTACAGGTAAGAGCCACCACACCCAGTCTCAGGATGCCCTAGGGCTGGGCCAGCATGGCACATAGGAGCCTGAACCCCAGCCACTGGTTCTGCCTAAGCAGGCGCTTTAATCCACTGAGCTATGTGGCCGGCCAAACTGCCTCATTACTTGCTAGCCTTTGCAGGCAAAATAATTTTTTGATATGCATCACACATCTAAGAACCAATTAATAAGGAGTATGTAGGTACTACTGTATATGCTATAAATTGGAAATGACATGATAATAATTAACAGTAGAACAAGATAAGAACTTTAAAAAGGGAAGAATTTTAAAGTCAGAAGGATGAGAAGTTTTTAAATGAGACAAAATACAAATAATGATATTAGAAACACAAAAGAATACAGAAAGCCATTTCTTTAAAATCAGGCTGTATATCACAGTAACTTGCAGAAGTTTAAAATATACTAACATCAGGGCCTCTTAAAGATTTAAGGTATTAAAGAAGATTCAGGTATATATCGAAATTTCAAAGGCACAATTTAAGAAGATTAAGTAGTACTGCCACATCACAAGAAAAAGGCAGGAAGATAACCTTTGCATATGGCATTCCAGCTGTATCTAGACATTCCCACAAAGCTCATGAGGTCACAGGTGGGGTTTTTTGGACTGGATCAGGCCTGCATGACTGTGGGATTAAGGGTGTGATAGGACTAGTCCACTAGTTGGCTTACCATAGCGGAGTGTGGTAATGGAATGCCTCAGCCTGGGTGTCAGTAGCACCTCCCCAAAGGCTTGTACTCAGGAT
Source organism: Octomys mimax (assembly GCA_002564305.1). Taxonomy (NCBI): domain Eukaryota; kingdom Metazoa; phylum Chordata; class Mammalia; order Rodentia; family Octodontidae; genus Octomys; species Octomys mimax. The sequence continues at coordinate 18,764 of NDGM011023599.1, forward strand.
AGGATAAAAGGAAACCAAGGCTGCTGCTTGCCGTTTTTCTGCTTGTCACACCGTGAGCCCTTCCTCCTCTGTGATGCTCCTCTGCGTGACACCCTGCCTGAGAACCAGCTGACCACAGACTGAAACCTCTAGGGCCACAGTGAGCCTTTCTTCACTGAACTTGTGGGTATCAAAAATGAGAAAAGTAACTAAAAGAGATTTTTAACGGAAAAATCATAATTCAACTATTTTTAAAAATAAAACAAAAAATACCAATTTTTCTAAAGACTTATAATTAAAGGCATAGTACTATTGAGATTATTTAAAGCTTTGCAATCTAAATGTAAACAGAGAACAAATGGCCAACTGTAGTTATTATGCACAAAGCATTTAAAAACATCAGAGATCAAGCTAACATGTTAAAAGAAAATTTATTCGAATTTAAGAATACAATGGGTATTTTCATATGCATACAGCCACTATACTAGAAAAAGCTAAAGAAACATTTCATTAAGTCTTCCAAATTTAAATGGAAATGCATTACTCTTGATGTACAGTTTTTATTCTTCATATCTTTATACTTATGCCAAGATTTATAAATCCATGCTAACCACAAATATAATACCTTTTCATAAAAAATTATTTAAATGTATATAATGCTATGAATAATGTTTTCCAGTGCGTACAGAGAAATCCGACGTGACCTACAAAGAGAGAGTTCTGGTCCCATATCTTGGTTACAATGCTTCCCTGAATTTGCAAGGAAACACAAAAACATCTTTCTGCCCCAACCTCAACTCTTAACAGCAAAGAAGAAATTAATTTTTTTAAATATTTTTTAATTTTTATTTATTTTTGTTTTTTGTGGTACCGGGGACTGAATTCAGGACCCTGCACTTGCCAGGCAAGAGCTTATTCTACTGAGCTATCTCCTCAGCCCCTGAGAAATTAATTTTAATAAAGTAGTGGTCTATTATTAAAATTACACATTGAAAGTAAAGAATGGAAAGGTATGGAGGGGAACTGCCATCCCCAAACTAGTGCATAAGACAAAGGAACATGAAAAAAATTGCTAACACTGTCATTAATGCCACACAACTTAAACACAAACATAGCCCACAGAATTCTTGTCATGAACCAAACAAAAGGTGAATAAAGAGTCTTACCTGAATAACAGCACTAAACCAACAAGTATTGCCAACATTCTTTAGCCCAACTGGAGTTTTGTCCTGTCTTTTTCTATCATAAGGATTTCGAGAATCCCGCCAAACTTCCGTGGGTGTCCTCTTCAAACATGCTTTATTTTCTGCTATGCTAGCTTCAAGAACTCTTAAGCAATGGAAAGAAAATGGTGGGGAGAGGGGAGAGAAATTATTATCTAATGCTACTCCCCTAATCAACTGCATAGCATGAATTTTAAGCGTTCTGGTTAAACAGAACGTGTGTGCCTGGGGGAAGTAACATTTACAAGTTATTTTTCTGTAAGAGCATAGTAGTGGTAATGCCAAAAGATAAGAGACGCTGTTTTTTCCTAAGAAAAAGAAAAATTTCAAACCCAAAAAGGCAATTTTATTCAACAGAAAGTAAATTATCTTTCAACAAATTAGAGGTTTAAAATCAAGACTATAGCACCTAGATCAATTTTCTTAGAAATCACTGTAGCAAAACACATATTTACAATATCACATAATGACAATTTTACAATAATCTGAATCAAGAAAACATTAAAAGCTCAACAAGCTGCATGTTTATTCTCACTGATCATTAATTTCTTTTTATTTAAATAAAGGCAAATGAGGGAAATTCTAAAATTCCTTTCAATTTGAGAGATTTATGATTCTATGACAGCTAAATAAATGAAAAGAATATTTATAAGTTCATTTAGTTTACAGCATTACTCAAAAGTATACCTGGGAAAAAACTAATAGAATACATTTCTGTGTTTCAAAATAATAAACAATTATTCACATTTGCAAAACAAACATATAGAATATTTTAAGTACAGTTAAAGCAACAAACATAATGATGCTTAATGTATTTTGATTGCTCCTGAGGTTGCAAAAACATATCTACAGAATGTGCTCAAAAAACAAGAGGAATACTTAATTTTTTTAAAAATGTAGTACCATAAAAGGCATACGGCTATTCATCCTTCTCACAAATTTCCCTCTTACTTCAAAATTCCCTCTTACTCCCACTGTTGTCCCAACTCTTTGAAGTAGTTCTGGAAGTTCCACTTCACCATTAGCTTTAGTTGTACTGTCATGACTACCTCAATGTCCTGAATCAATTCAAAATGTTTAGCCATAGGTCATTTTGATTTTGAGGAAGAGACAGAAGTCACATGGCACCACAGCTGGTGAATAAGGTAAATGAGGACTCATCATAATGTTTTTCCAAGCCTGCATTTTCATTGGTTGACTACTGGCAGAAGCATTCGCTAATACAAAAGAACTGTGTATAGAGAGCACTTAAGTTTTTTACTGGCTTTTGTAAGTGCATGTGTTTCCATTTGGAAAGTCTGTCCCTTTTGTAATATGTATCTACATAATGAAGTATAAGTAAACCATTAAAAATGGCCAAAAAAAAAATGATAGAATAACTTTGTCAGAAGCAAAGGGAATTACTTTTTTTTTTTT
>NDGM011023601.1:0-21043 GCA_002564305.1 Octomys mimax
AAGGAAAAAAGCTGCCAATATGAGCCCCTTCAACGAAAAGACTGAACAAAGTACGTTTTTACAGCTCAATTGACAATTCATTGTTGGAGAGAAGTTACAATGGAGATGCAGATAGCCCGCTCATTTCAATAGCATTAGAAATTACTGTTGTTATAATAATAATCCAGACTAGACTAATAGCTATTCAAAGAAAGTCTCTGATAGAGGAGGATAATTTGTATTCTCTGGACATAGAATATGTAGGAAACATGACAGTCTTAAAAAAAAAAGAAACACACTTGACTTTCTATACTAATGAATGAAGTGACTCCCTTGAAAAAATAAGAAACAATTTCAAAAGTATCACTTCTTACAAATTCCAAAACAGGCCAAGTCACTTGACTAATGTAAAACAGTTTTGAAAGTCAAATGCAAAGCCACTGAAACATTCTCCTATGTATTTTGGTGGAATTTACCTATAAGTTAAATACTCTTGATATTGTTAATAATAGGTTTACAAACCTTTTTATTAAAATGTACTTGTGGGGCTCCTCTATCCTGACCTCAGTCCTTTCTTACTGGAGCCATAAGGGTAGACTGGGTTGTTTTGTTTCTGATCTTTCCAAAATAAATCACAGATAAACACACAGTAGATGCTGTGGAAGTATTTAGGTGGATGGATAGATGAATGAGAGGTACTTTTTAATGAACACTGTGCTGGAGTTCCTTTGTGTATTTTGTTTTAGTCTGTATGTAGAGATTGCTGTTACTCTCATCTTGCAAATAATACAATGGAGGCCCCTGGAGTAAGCCATCTGTTTAAGGTTACTTCTCTGGTAGACAGCAGTCAATAATATTCAGCAGAGTAAGCTGTAATTTCCTAAATTCTAGCACAGGAAAGAAAAACACTTCAACTTATCCTTCTGGTGCTGATTATGTGCAATCTCAATATGAAGGGATGGTGTTGTAGCTTATGTCTAAGTGTCCCCCCAAAACCTCATGCAGTCACGGGGCGCTTCTGGAGTTTGTGATTGATTACTGTGGGTGTGGATGCTGCACCAGCCCTGGGCAGGTTTTCTGCATTACAATGTAAGGAGGGGAGAGAGGCTTCCTAGCAGCCAGAGCTGCTGCCCCTCCCTTTGCTCTGTTTGCTCTTCGTTGCCTCCAGGAAAGGTTGTTCTCTGCCATGTGCCGCTCTGCCTTGGAGCCAGCTGAGCATGGACTGAAACTTCCACTCACTGTAAGCTAAATAACCCTTTCCTTCCTTAAATTTGGGTGTTGGGTATTTTGTCCCAGGAACAAGAGAAAAGTAACTGAGACAGACAAGATCAAAAAGAGATGCTTAACATCTATATTCTCAGAAGCAATTTTAAAAACTCCCAGTGGAAAGTCACATATTTTAAGATATAACCAGGGCCAGGGATATAGCTCAGTGGCACAGCGCCTGCCTGGCAGGTAGTAAGTATACAGTCCTGAGTTTGGTTCCTGGGACCAAAAAGAAAGATAGTGCTTGCTTGCTTGTTTGTTTGTTTCTTTCTTTCTTTCTTTTAAAGACAGATACAAACAATTAATGTACATGTTGCCACTCTACATACCTAACTTCAAAGGATTAATCAACATATTTTGTTGTTGCTAGCCAACAACAAAAAGGAAAGATTTTTGTTCAGAGCTTTTTAAAAATGAAGATCATGCAATGAGGTAAGAGCAGACTCAGCATGGTTTTCTGTAGGCACCTTCTTTATGCCCAGTCTCTGAGGAAAGAAAGCATCCTAAGCATGAAAGGTCTGGAGGAGTGCAAGATAGGAAGTGCTTTTTAAATAAGAAAAGACAACTACAACAATTCAATACAAAGTTTATGGTTAGTAAATTTTTATTACACCCTAAGTGTTTGAAAGCATACCTTTTATTTGAAAATCATCACAGTCAGTGTATCAAGTTCATGCAATACCTTATTCTGCGGCAATGTTTAACAAATTGGTTTGCAATTGATGACCAGAGAGTGAGCTGCAGATGCTGCCACAAATGCAGGATCCTTACCAACCAATCACCTAGTTAACGGCACATGATAGACTTGTCTGGCATTCAATACAAACTACGCAGGTCTGTCCAAATGTCTCCTAAGGCCTGGAGATGGCGTTGTCTATTGCTGTAAGGCTCAGCCTAGGGGACTCAGGGAGGGTGGCAAGCATGACTCTGGTCTAGCCTCCCTTAAGAGACACAGCGATCAGCTGACTTGACCAAGGGCATCCGCTGTTCAACTGCACATGTATGACTTGAATCTAGGCTTTCCCGCTCTGCCTCGCTTCCTTTCAATACAGAAGAATTTATTAGCCACAAATACTTTTATTGGCTTAGAGGTGCACAGAGGACAATTCAGACTCATGTTATATCCATGTTGAAAACATTGGATGAAGTTTTAACCTGTGTCTGAATATGCCTACTGCCAGCAAAATGAAGAATTCTTTGAAAGGCAGAAGGCCTCATGTCGAGCCAGACTGGAGTTGATAACTGAAGCATGCACAGTGTCTGGGTTGTGGAGACAGAACTGGCAGTCACTACATGCTTGCCGATCTGAAATAAATGTGCTAATTGTTCTTTGCTATTCTAAACATTAGCCTTTCTTGTTCCTAACCCTTAGATAGCCTGCCCCAATCCAAAACCCACGCACACACATCTTGACATTCACTGGTTCCCACTTCTACTACAATTCCCTTGAGCGCTTTCAAAGCTATTATACCAGAATCTTTGTGTTTGTAGGCAGTTGAAAAAGAAAGGACAATTAATAATGTAGAAAAAAATAGGAGGCAATACAGTTTAGTAAAAATAGTACTGGACTGGTTGTCACAGAACCTGAATTATAGACCTACTTTCAGCAAAGCGTAGTATAAGATATAAATGAAATAATGAATCTGATAACACTATGAAAAACTATTGAAAGTGCCATCTAAACCTTTGCTAGCAAAAATATAGTCAGTAACATCAAGTTTTACAAATAAAAGGTATCAGGAAATAAAACTGGGAAGGAAAATTGGTTTAAAAAATGTAAGGCCCAATATTCTCGCAATGTTCAAGCTAACTGTCTTAGACATGCAACAGTGTAAGATTCCCAGAGTCCCGCTGGGCTACTCCCATGGCCTCCGGAGTAGTCTCAAATAGACCTTGGCTTAGGCACATCTTGCATGTACCAAGATCTCTAGCACCTCGTGCTTAGCGCAACCGTCTCTCTGTTCTCTGCAGCTTACCAAATCCAGTGGAGCTCAGAGCTGCTCAGACAGCTTCAGCAGTGTTCTCTGTCTGTGGCCCAGTGCTATTCTGGTGGTCTCAAGGGAGCCACCCCTCCTGAAATTCAGTTAGTACAGTCCCCTCTGCTCCTGCTTAAGCTGACCCATGTCCTGCTTTGCTTACTAGAAAGCTGCAGAAGTAGCACTGTCCCAGTTCCAGACATGAAGCTTAAGAAGGTCTAGGAGCTTCTATTTTTATACTTCAAGGAGGAAGTGACCAGTAAGAGGCTCAAATCCCCCGATACCACCATGCTGTGCAGAAAACTCAAGAGTCGCTGAAGCCATCAGCACAGCACACAGTGTCAGGCCAGGGGCAGCCTAGCCGCCAGCTGTGCCAGAAAGGCCATTCTGAACCATACTGCTGCTCCATCACCCCTGCCAATGGCAAGCGATACAGAAGACCCACCTCACCGACCAATGGCATAAATACAACATTCAAACATAAATTTGAGGGAAGTAAAACAAACTTAAAAAACTCGGGCTCCTTAATTAGCATAAAGAAACATACCTTCTTACATAGCACAGAAACCCCAATCCCCACCCTCAAAAAAGCAAAACCTTTAGGAGCACAGTGTGAGATCAGTCATAAACAGCATGACTACAGAAGGGGCAGTAGATCGTGGCAGTAGAAAGCCTGGACTTAGGGTCAAGAATTTCTAGATTTAACTCCCTGTGCTGCAAAGATACCGCATGACTTCGGACAGGGCCTCAGTTTGCTAACAGAAATTGAAGATAATAAAGATAATAATTATTTTATAAAATTTTCCTTCATATCACATAAACTCAACCTTGGACATAAAACGTATAATGAGTATTGGTTGCTGCTTTTGTTGACATTAGTATAAAAATGAATTTTCTTAATTCTTGCTGATAACAGGGGTAGGGATACAAGGGCAGGTAGGAGAGCAAATTTCACACAAGTGGCTCTAACAGAAGGCCGTGGAGCACAGGAATAAAGAAGAATGTGCAATGGCAGGTGGCGAGATCTAAAGTCAAGACAAACAGGGAACGATGGGGCTCTGAGCTTCCTCGGTGTCACCACGAGAATCAGGAGAAGCGCATGCAGTGTGGTGGGAAAGATGCTGAAAGGCATCAACAAGATACTACATAATCACCCTATTGTCATGGACAAATTCTAGAGGTGACAACAGTGAGGTGACTGAAGAGACAGGGTGGAAGGTAATCCAAGATAACATGCAACAGCTGATGAAAGGAGAAATTGGAGACCAGATGCAGAGAAGAATGACTACACGGAGAACAATTTACAAGATGAAAGGAGGACAAGGAGATGAATAAGCGTGGCAGAGGAGTGAGTGAGGAGGAGGATTACGGCACACAAGACTTTCACCCTTGACTGTAAGAAGATAGATGGGCGGCGTGGATACGCCATCCATCAGTCAGGGTCCTGAACACCTGAGCGACACTGTCAATTACTCTTACCTAAGTGATATTTGCAGAATATCCCGCCCCTGGAAAGCAAGTTGAGTTGAATATGCACTGTGTTCAAGCACACAAAACATGTATCATCAGAGAGCATTTTCTGGGCCACAAAAAATTCTAAATAAATTTAAAATGATTCAGCTCATATAAACAGATCTTTATAATGTGGAGTTAAATTAGAAATTAAGAACCCATCAGGAAATAGGTATGTTTGCCTTAATTCAAGTATTACACAAAATTTAACATGCATGGAAACATCATGTTGCTCCATTAATATATATTATTCCATTTCCAGGTAAAAGCAAATTTTGAAAAGTGAAGAATAGAAATGTCTGAGTCTTCTCAGAAATGTTTAAAAACTACGCACCGTATGTAAAAATAACCTATGTAAGAAGTTGAAAGGGAAATGACAAGGCATTTTGAACTTACGGAAAACAAAAGCACAACATGACAAAATTTTGGTAGGCAGCAATAGTAGTACATTTAGAAATTTATAGTAACAATTACCTGTATTAGAAAAAGAAGGAAAGGGCTGGCCAGATAGCTCAGTGGATGAAAGCACTTGCACGGACAGATGCAGGAACCAGGGTTCAATCTCCAGTGTGCCATGCCAGTCCCGCCCCAAGGCACACTGAAAAGGCAATTGAGACTGGGCGTAGTGGTGCCTGCCTGTAATCCCAGCACTTGGGAGGCTGTAAACAGGAGGATCACTATGAGTCTGATCTGTGTAGTGAGGCCCTGTAGACTCTGTACTGAATACATTTTTTTAAAAAGCTCTATACAGAAAAAGGACAATACCCAAACCAATGAGAAAAAACTTCAAGAAAATAGAAAAAGAAGAATAAATTAAACCCAAGCTAAATAGAAGAAAAGAAGCAATAAGGATCCAGGCAGAAATCAATGCTATAGGGAAAAAAAAAAAAAAAGAACAGAACCCACCAACCAACAAAACTGATTCCCTGGAAAGATCGATGAAATTCATAGCCATCTCCTCAGAGGCATGCAGGGAGGGGCAGGACGCACAGCACTGCTTCAGGAATGGGAGAGAGAAAAGCACTGCAGATTACAGATAGTAAAATGATAATGAAGGACTGTGATGAACAACTTCAGGCTGTTACATCTGAAAATATAATCAAAATAGAGGGATTCCATGAGAAACACAAACTACTAAAACTCATTCAAGAGGAAACATATAATCAAGATAGCTTTATATTTACTAAATAAAGTGAATCTGCAGTTCAAAGAAACATTTCTAATAAAAATAACCTCCAGCCCTAGACAGATTCTCTGGTAAATTTTATGAAACTTACCAGGAAGAAAATAATTCTATAAAATCTCATTCACAAATCTGAAGTGAAAGCAATAGTTTACAATTCACTCTTTGAGTATGAGATTATTATCCAAACCAGACAAAAACATTTCGAGAAAATAAAGCAATACACATAATAACATATTGTTACAAGTGGGACTTATCCCAGGAAAGCAAAATTGATTTAATGTATGAAAATCAATCAAATTCATCACAGTACACTAAAAAATATAATCATTTCAATTGATGGAGAAAGAGCATTTAACACAATCTAACATCATCAACTGATAAAATTCTCAGCAAACTAGAACTAGAAAAGTTCTGAAGTTAATAAAAGTGATTTATTAGGCTACTAGTTACATCATATTTAATAGTAAAGCACATAATGTTTTCTCCTAATACCAGGAATAAGCCAAGAATGTGCCTCATAACACCTACAAGAGAATCCATTAACAAATCAGACTATCAAAAGTTAAAAAAATTCTCCTCTGTGTAACATTATTATGAGAGTAAAAATCTAAGCTATAGATTAAAATATATTGAAATGGTATATTTTATAAAGAACACATACCCAAAATATATAAAAATTTGCAAAATTCAATTATAAGAAAATATGACTTGTTAAAACCATCATTAAATACTGGAATAAGTACTTCACTGAAGATGCATGGATGGTACTACGCACATGAAAAATGTTTACTATTATTAGCTATTAGGCAAATACAAGTCAAAACCATGAGGAGATACAACTATGTATCTGTTCAAATGATAAAAAAAAAAAAACCCAACCCAAACTGACAATATACAGTGCTGGCAAACTCCTGGAGGGCCTGGGATTCTCTTTAGTGGGTGGAAAGATAACGTGGTGCAGTGAATTTGAAAAAGGTTGATGATTTCTCAAAATTGAATTGTATATCTATGATTGTACATCACTAACTATATTTATGATCTGATCATTCCCCCCTTGGCATTCCCTTAAGATGAATGAAAGTATGTGTTATATAAAGACTTTTGCTGTTAATAAAAGCTCGCTACTTGATTAACAACACAGAATTCATCGACAAGCTGAAGGGTAACCAAATTGGGCCACACCCATACATGGATCAATAATCAGCATACACGGATCAATAAAACTATTACACAGCAACAGGGCTAACCCTTTGGATAATACCACTGACTGAAAGCCGTAAAGCGTACGTCCTATGTGACATAGTACACAAACTCGTGAGGGGGCAACCTTAGCCACAGCCAAAAACAACCATGGTAGGTCAGAGGTGAGGGCAACAAGGAGGGGCCAGAGGGAGGGCAAAAACGAGACAGAAAAAGACGGGGCTGAGGGATCTGTTTATCATCTCGAAGACTGCAGTGAGGGTTTCACTTGGACACACGTCAGTAAATTCATCATACTGATGTTTTATATATAAGCCAGAATAAAGCCAAGGCTTGAGTAAGAGAAACACAATGAGCACAAACGCAGGCTGAAAGCTCCAAGAGTGTAGAATTCAATATTGTTCGTTCTTTTTCTCAGAGAAAGACGAGGGATGGCAGCGGCATGCACAAGACAAACGCTAGAATGCTACAAACGTCACTGGCTCCAGTTGTTGAAATGGTGGCTGGAGATAAATGCTCCATCCGGGAACCTCCTTACGTAACAAGACAGCAGACAGGAGCATAGCGCTAAGCAAATGAAATATACAAGTGCTAATATCTTGTGCTTTCTCTCCCTTTGCCCTCACTACAGCCCACTCAGGCGCCACTCGTGTCCCCATCTCCACCTACTTCTCCCTCAATGCACAACGGATATTTAAAAAGTCTTTTACTTGGAAAATATTTCTAACACATGCAAGAAAATGGAGAACTATTTAACAAACAGCAGTGTTTTGTTACTCAGCTTTATCAGTTCTTAATACCACATATATCTCAATTTTAAAAAATGTTTAAATCAAATATAGGCTTACTGGTCAAGACAGACTTCATCGCCAAAAAACATTAACATAATCATTTCCTTTTTTATATTTTTTCTCTTTCATGCACAATATCGAGAGCACCTCTGAGAACTTGGGGGACTGTGAGTAGGCAAAAAGTCAAATATGGCCGAAAGCACCACCGGCAAGCTAATTAGGTAGCTTCCCCGAAGTGAATTGTTAATAGACTAAAGCCATGCAAATTAGATCATACCCACCGGTACTAGATTCAGAACAAAATGCTCTGGCAAAGTATGAAATTTTAATAAAAATGATAATTATGACTCACAGCACTGACACTTCTTCTTCAGCAGTCCAACAGCCACTGCTGTTTTGGCCTGGTAAATATGGGGAAGGTTAATAATAAAAACTACTCCCCACCATGTAAGATTCTGAGGCCGAGAGCATTTCATCAGTTTCTAAAGACCAGAACTTCACCCTTATGCTGCAGAAAATACTCCACTGAAAGAAAACCTGTAGGTAGGATCGTACCTGCCAAAACAGGCTGTGCGCATCTCCCCTCAGGAGTTCCACAGTGTCTCCCGCCTGGATGTGCAACGGGGGTCCCTCGTGCAGAGCCGGGGGCGGCGTTCCGGAATAGTTTCGAATGACCTGCATTTTTGGCAAACCTGAAAAGAAACCACACAAGTTTTAGAATTGTGAAAGCCAGGATGTGTGAAGTTGAAGAGTATTTTTTTTAAAAAGAGTTACTACTATTAACATCAAACAGTTTTAATCACACCAGCTCCAACAGACATTTGCGGCAATTCCAATGGAATGCTTTCTGGCTCTCTTGTCACTTGAGATGGTAATGGACTAAGACACGTATTCATCCCCTGGTCCCTTACGTACTTTTCCTCTCCTCACTACCAATCTCTTTTTCATTGAAAAAATATTTCTCTTTCAGCTGATGCCTGCTTTATAAAAAAACACGTCACGTACAGCTTAATGGAAAAGAATCAATTTTTTCATCAGCTCTTTGCCTTCTGCCTGCTGCCTGCCTCTCGGGCACTGGCCGGTTTCATCACGAGGCCGGCCCACCCGACTGTGCGCGGCTCACAGCCAGCACGAGGCTCCCATCTCGAGGTTATCTTGGAAATTCAAAGGCGGAAAGGTGATGGATGCGCCACCGCAATACGTAAGACATTTATATGGGGAAACTCTGCAGGCTCAAATTCAGGCTTGCAAAACAGACCCAATAACAGGAACACGCCTGAGCCAATAGCAGCAACAATATTTGAAGTGCAGATCGGTCCCTTCTCCTGGTAATTCTCTGAATTGCAACGAAGGCCTCAGCTCCATATTTTAGTTTTAAGAAGGGCAGCTTCAATTGCACACGGGCTTAACTGCATCAATACTGGTCCGAAATGGACAAGCTCACCCAGTAAAAAGAGTTACTTCACTGGACATCACATTTTCATTTAGGAGTGAGGTCACTCCCTCCCAAGCGCGAGAGAGTTCATGAACATAGCATCAGCTCACATGTACGGCACGCGCCACTGCGTAGCGCGCTTCGGGAATTTCTATCCTGACGATGGACTATGATGAAGGATCACAGCACGGCACAAAGCAAAGAAAGGACCACTCATCTGATCTAGAGGTCTGTGACCCAGAGAAGACCTTGATAGCTTCAAACATCTACCAAAGAATAAGATTGGAATCTCTACAGCTCCCCGGAAGGGTTGCTAGAAACAGCCCTGAACCTTATAGCCAACACGTCCTTATCAATCCAATAGATCCGAAAGCAAAGGGCTCACAACCACTGCCCCGTCCACCCCAATTCAGCAGCGGTGGCTGGTGAGGCGTGTCGCGATCACCACCCCTCCTGGTTCCTTCAGCTCCTGTGCTGCTGACCTGCCGGGATGGCTTCATTGCGCACCCCCGTGGTGCATTTCCTTGCTGGACTTGATAAGGTGACTCCCTCTCAGCGACCGCAGACTCGCCTCTCCTCAAAACAACCTGGACAAGACAGCTCTTCGTGCTAGAGTGTTTATCAGACTTTGCCTCGACACACTCAGAATTGAGTGTATACATTCTATTAAACTGCCACTGCTAACCTAAAATTCAATGTGGACATTCCATGCATGTGACAACTGACTTAAAAAAAAACTCAACAGATGAAAGAGGATGAGGTAGACTTGCTGAGAGTTCCGGTTTGCATGGTGTTTGCTCCATGCTTAGGGGCCAGAGCTGTGGTTAGCCCCTATTTTACTTTTTCTAGGGCATGCAATGTATCTGGCAGACTCCCTAGGTAATTTTGGTTTTCGATCAATTTTCAAGTAGAGGACAAAGGAAAGAGCAAAGAATCTTTAAAACATGAAATAGCTCACATGGCCACATCTAGCATGACCAGTAGAGTTTTTCACTGCCAACATGCTCAAATTAGTCACATTCAAGTAGGAATCAGGGCTGGGGAGATAGCTCGGTGGTCCAAGCACCTGCCTGGTAAATGCAAGGACCTAGGTTCAACCCCCAGTACTGCATGCTGTGCTAGCCCTGGAACCCTAGGCATGCTGTGCTCATCACCGAAACAGGGCATGGTGGTGCACGCCTGTAATCCCAGCACTGGGGAGGCTGAGACAGGAGGATCCCTGTGAGTCCGAGCTGCATAGCAAGAACCTGTACCAAATAAATAAATCTCTTTTCAAAAAAAGAAATGATTGAAAATTCACGAAATGTTCAAGAAAATTTTAACTCTGAGGACACTGCATTACCCAAATATGCATTAGAGATTCCAACATGGAAGTGGCAGGCTGCATTTGAGGCGGTAAGACGTCGCGCACACAGACAGGTGATAAGGCTGTCTCATGGCTCTTTAGGTGGACTTGAAGGTCTCCACACACAGCCTAGTAAAAGTATAATCCTAAGCTGGAAAACTGCACACATATTATTACAGTCTGGTTAAGAAATAAGATGTATGCTGCAAAGTAGCGGTGAAGGACTCTGACTCTGCAGCTCCACTTACCCCTCGTTCTACGTTTCTTGTCTTCTGTGATTCTTCATGCTAAGCTTCGTTTGGGAAGTAGACCCAGCAGCACACCAACTTAGGCACGTTGCTAAGCCCCTTCCTAAAACAAAATCGAGTGGCACTTGCCAAGCATTATGGCTCAACCAGGTAACAGACAAGAGGACACTGTAATTAGCCTCAAATCAGTCAGAAACAACTCATGAATTACAGCGTTTCCTAGACACCCACTTGAGTATGATTTGCTGTGTGGGCTACAGGCTACACAGGTCAAAGGATAAAAGGAATGAGGAAAGGCAGAAAGAAGATAAATTCTGACACTCTCTTCTTGGTTCTGACACTAGCCTACAGTGAGGATGCTACACACTGGGGGGCAAACGCCTGCTCTTCAAGATTTAAAATGCAATTAAAATAAGAAAAAATGAGAATGGGCTAAACTTCGCAGCAGCACCTGGCCATCCACACCACAGTAGCACGACCTGTTGCCTCCGCAGGCATGGCACGCCCCAGATGGGCCAAGAGCAGAGCCCGAGCAGATGGGCTGATGCTGCACCGTGAGCAGCCCCACACTGCTGATGGGGCGCATGTTTTCCTCTTCCCTTACAGCACACGCCTGACAGGCTTTAAGCTCTGTTTAAAAATGGCCAGGACAGAATGTTCATGCCGTGCCCCACCCAAGTCGGCCACCAAGACACTTATTCACATGGTTTTCCTGAAGCTGACGTAAAGCTATCTCTCGGTATACCTAAGCTCTCTCCACTCACCTGCCTCCTTCCATCTGGAATTATGCTGAAGAAGTCAAGCCACCCTGCTAGAGATCACAGTTTCAATATTTGTTCAGGTTGCAAGTCTCTAGTTCTTTAAAAAATTCATTTTTTTTCCCTTGGCTAGCTATACTTCAAGGGATTCCATGATGTAAAAACAACATAAACTGCAAAAGCAGAAATGTAGTTTTCTTCATTGACATTAATTAATCAGAAATAAAGAGCCAAAGGGTATCTTTCAAAAATGACCAAAGCTATACATTTCATTATATTATAAACTCTTAGCTCATCCCAGAAAGTGGCTTCATTCTTCTCAGGAAAATACAGGCTCAACGCTTGTGTATTTCTGTCCCGCCACATTTTCCGTGGACGTGTTCGGATGATCGCAGCTCCGCTACCAAATCGTATTTATATTGCAACTACCCTGGTATCCTCAACATTAAAGGCAAAAACGATGGTGATTTCAACATACATATTTGGGTAATCTTGGAAATTCCTGAGACTATAAGTCAATTATCTTTATCTAAGGGAATAAGGATTAAAATGGCTCAGAGCAAATCAGATCTCTTGCCAGATGGTTAGCTGCTTTGGCTGGTTTTATTCCCTATGACAAATGCTCTGTTGTGCAGCTAACTATACTCTTAAACTTTAGCTGGGGGACAACTCTGCCCTTTAATTTGTATTCAAACTAGTCATTGTCCTTGGGTATTAAATGAGAAAAACTCCCCACGTCTCCCTTATGCATGAAAGAAGAGCCGGCAATATTACAAAGATGGTTTTACTTCTGCAACAGAGAGCTCTGGTTAAACAAAACTAAAGCCCGTGTAAGTACGTGGAATGCTGAAGTTTCAAGGAAATATAGCAATTGTTTTAATGGGGTTATAGGAAGGAAGATTTTCTTTGAGATCTGATTTCAACACCACTAAGAGTTTAAGTGCTCTTAAACGTTAGTAACATTTTTACATTAATAGAGGATTAAATCTCATTAGAAATTTTGCCAGGTATAAACTGTTCCACCAATACATGTCACTTAAACTCTTCAAACATCAGTGGACTCAGTAGTGGCTGGTCCCAGCATCCGCGACTGTGTTTTCCTGGGGGGACAAGAAGAGCGACTGCACACTACAGATCGCTGTCTGGGAACCCTGCTGATCTTATGGACTTAGGGCAATGGGCCGCCCTGGGGCTGCCTATGAGAGAGCAGGGCTGGGAGACCACACTGCCCCTCACCTCTGCGGTGTAACTGAAAACTTAAACACAGCCGTATGAAACAATAATTAGTTTTACAAAACATTGGAGGTTGGCTTATTCCGGGGAAGTGACCACAAGCATATGGATTCACTCCTCATTAGCTGTGTCTGTGCTCCACAGGGCTGGGCAGGGCAAGGTGCCACCTTCCACCAGCTTGAACAGACAGGCAGGGAGTATCCACGCTACCATACACATGGGCAGGTCATCCTCTGCAGGAGGAGCTCCGAGAAGATACTCTTAGCTGTAAATATTTTACAAAATTTTGTTTAATAAGAATGATTCTGATACATGTATTTAACTTTTCATACAAGTTTCCTGCATGTGCCTGCCAGCCCCTAGTTCTGTTTCCAAATCTCATGCCTGAGGTACAGGTACAAAGCACCATGACCCATATCCACCATGACCCACAACCACCATGACCCACATCCACCATGACCAAAGCTCTTTTGCAAAATGTACAGTAAAGTGCCATCTGGCATCACACAAAAAACCTGCCTTAAATTCAAATCTAGGCCCTTCCTTCAACAAGCCCCCGGTCTAAGCCCTAAGTCCTCCCAGCAGGCTAGGTGGCCAGGTGGTTGGGGCTGGGCCTCTCCTGGCCCCTCATCCTAAAGGGCGCTTTCCAAGAAAGTCCTGTTCTTCCCCACACTTGCAGGACTTCCTAGAGGAGCACAGTCTCTGAATGGAAACCATCTGCTCCAGCAGAAGCAGGCAATTTGGTGAAAAACAGACTAAGGAACTAATTGTTCAAAAGGGAACACTTCCCATCAATGATTTTTAAAAATTTTCCCCCAGAGAACTCTACTTTTATAAACAATGATGAGTCAAAGAAAGGAAATAGGCTTTGCTCAGATACCAAAAGGGATCAGGCGGAGACGCCTCCTCCAACTGTACAGGCAGTGACTGGCCTCTCTTCAGCACTGGCTTTCAGAATCTTCGTGAATCCAGGGGAAAGCCATGATAATGCCTTTGGAAGTCTCTTTAATCTGTTGAAAAGTTTTACAGGCTACCAATTATAAAAGAACCATAAAGTTTTATATCCATGCAAATTTAACTTTATTCTCTCACGTACGTACATTTTCGTGGAACATAATGTTTCTGTCAGACCTGTACCTAAGATCAAAACCCTAGGAGTACACACTGCGCGTCTGGCATATCCCATAGCAAATACCCATGGATGGGGGAGATCCACTCAGAGAGACACAGCCCTGGACTTTTTTTTTTTATTTTAGGGAAAGTTCTACAGGGTGTTCAGGGTCTTGCTACTAGATCGGACTCGTAGTGATCCACTTATTTACAGCCTCCCAAGAGCTGGGATTACCAGAGCCTCAACAACCTCCAACTTAGAAAACCACTCTACAGGCCGATCCACAGAACTCTCAGTACCTGACACATCTGCATGCAGCCCTGTGGATCTGGGGTAAGTGGCCACACGGAGCTCGAGCCACACAGTTTATTAATTCAGACGGCATCACTCTGCCTTTCTGACCCCACCTAAACTTTCAGGGAGGAGGACAAAGCCAAAGACTGGGACGGATGGGGAGGCTGGACATGGGACCGAAGTGATAGAGGGAGAGGAGAGGCAGCACGCTGAGCTCCTCCCGGAGGATGAGGCAGATCACGAGGTGTACTTTCACAGAACAAGAGAGTAAGAAGCAAACGCTTACGCCAGTGGGGAGCCACACTGCTGCTGCCGCCAAAGAACACAAGAGGACTTTTATTCCAGCTTCTAAGATGGCTGGTCCAGGCACGACATTTTCCTTAAAATCCATTTCATGGCGAGTACCAGGACCCAGGCTGGCTACCGAGGTCCTTGGACTGGTACGTTACCACCCTAGCTAGCGTAGACCTTCCCACCTCACTGGCAGGCAGGTGTGGTTTCTATCCTACAACCAAAATGGAACTTTAACATTTCAGTCAAGGCATTTGCAGGGTAAGAACAGAGGAAAAGTAAACCATTAAGGGCACTTTGCAATAGTCTAGTTTTCCTTCTTTGTTCTATGGAATCATGTGTTTGTTCAGCAAATATTTACCTACCATTTATATGCAGGTGCTGGGAATACAGCTATAAATAAGGGTAAACATGTCTGTCCTCACAAACCTTGTACTTGAGAAGACCATCCCAAAGAGAGCAGATAAATGTCATAAGATTAGGCCTAAGTATATGAAGAAACATTTAGAAAGATACTGGATTGTAGAGTCATCAGGAAGTGTGGGGAGAGCGGAGGGGTGAGGAGAATCTCACCACAGCAGCCTTGGCCAACCTCTCAGCGTTTACAAGGACACCAGCAGCTGCTGAGCTTGGCCGCCCTGCTTTGTGGGAAGGTGAGCAGGCCAGGCTTCGACCAGAGGAAAAGGCCCCGCTGGAGGAGGTCCACAGGCAATCACAGACATGCAGACGACGAGCCTGGGTCGAGGAGGAAGCACCCGAGAGACACCGACAAGGGCGTATTGGATGAGAGCAAAGGGTGAAACTTAAAACATGTGCCGCGCATCCTGGAGGGTCTGCTCCATTGCTACGTTAATTCTGCTGCATTTGAAATGCACCAAGCAGGTAAAGCACTCATTGGTGGGCTGCCCTTCTTCATGGTGTATTCCCGCCATGGTCCACACACCCCTCTCGCCCCATACTCAAGGGACAAAATAATCAACTCTTCCCCGGAGCTGGGGCCTCACTCTGACTGCAGTCCCAATGTTCAGCCCCCTCCATCTGGTGATGACACCCAGTCACCAACATGAAGGCTGCAGGAGGTGGGGCTTGGGGAAGCGATTAGGTTACAAGGGTACCGCTGGGGTGAAGGCACTAATGCCCTTATAACACACCCTGGGGGGCCCCCTCACCCCTGCCACCATGTGAGGACAAGAGGGCAACACTCCATGAGCCAGGAAGAGGGGCTCACAAGACACAGACTCCGCAGCCAACTTGACTCTGGATTTCTCGGGCTCTGGAACTACTAAAAATCCATTTCTGAGCTTTATAAGCTACCTAGCTTATGGCACTCTGTTGGACCTGCCCAAGTGGAATCACAGGTCTAGCACCTTCCCTTGGATGTCTTAGACACACACGTTTACAAACATGCCAGCTTGGTGCTTTAAAACCACCTATTACACCAAAATTGTTTCTTAGCTCAAATAAAACACATGTACCAGACCACAACCACCTTTTGAAACACAGTTTTAGTGCAGAATTTATGAATTCCAGATTGTATAGCACCTTTTTGACACTCTATTCTCTAATTCAATGAATTTTTAGGAAAAAGAAGAGCCACTGCTCTCTCCTCGAAGTCCCTTCCAGACCCAACCACCCACACACTCGGTTACATGGCCCATATTTCTCTTTAAACAAACTGTGTCTTCTCATTTCTACATTCTAGCCCAAGCGCCGTCTTTCTAACTGGTCTTCCCTCATCACATCTTATACCGCTTGACCATTCTGCACGTAGAAATCTGGCTTTTACAAAGTCACATAAGTCACACTGAACTATCCGGCCAGATAGCTAAGTGGATTAAAGCACCTGCAAACAGGAGGCGGGCCCAGGCATTCCATCCCCAGGGCTGTCTGCTGTGCCGGCCCCACCCTCAGGACACACTGAGATGGCTTTAGAGACTGGGTGTGGTGGCGCATGTCTGTAATCCCAGCTCTTGCAAGGCTGTAAACAGGCGGATCACTAGGAGTCTGATCTACATAGTGAGACCCTGTACACCCTGTAGGCCCTTCCCTAAAATGCAAAAAAAAATAAGTCACACAATAACAATCGCCTATTTTAAGATGCTCCTTGCTGCTCTTGAAATGAAGTCTGGGCGCCTGGCCATCGGCTGTCAGAGGACGTTTGCTGGTGTGATCCCTCCCTAGGCTACTCCAGCTTCACACCCACTTACTATTCTTCATTACAATGACCCTGCTTACAGCCACTCGGGCACCCCGGGCACATACATGCGGCCAAGTCAGTCTACAGTGTAAGGCTGTGCTTCATGTAGTCATCGATTCACTTATCTTTCACCTCTCTTCAGTTTTTCATATATCAACTTCCCAAATTTGTATGATAAATGTTGCTTTAATAATCAAATTTAATTTTAAAATATTCAATCTTGATTGGTACTACATAAGCGAGACACTATATAGTTAGATTTCATTTGAGTTTAGTTTGCAATTATTTGTGCTTTTACTCCTATCAAAATGTTTCATATAACTAAAATTTTGCCTGAAATAAAATTCGTTTTAATATGCAAAAATGCTAATATATCTCTTAAAAGTCCTTAATTAGTGGCTCTCTTAGTAACTTTTACCCATCCTGAGTATACTGTGAGGCAGCCTGCATCACACACACTGAAGCAAAGAGAACAGCAACTCTTCCTCCGTGCTTTGCTGCCTGCCTGTTCTCCCCTCCTCCTCATCCTTTTCAACCTTCCCCTTCTGGTGTGCCTGCCTGAACAGAGGAGGGCATATTCAGAGTACTCCCAACAGACTCAGATTTAGTCCAACAGCTTATTGATTCATAGGTGAAAATGAAGAGCGTGTGCAATTGGTATTCTTGGCTGGCAGTTTCATAGAAAGCAAATAGCCCTGGACCATCACGTTGATGTGCTGATTTTTTTAAGAGGCTAAGGAACCTGTAGGTCAGAGGTCTGCTATCCAATGTCTGCATGGCAGGGCACACAAGCAGGCAATCTCTCTACCCTTCTCAGGGCCAGTCTCCTAAACAAACAGACACAGGACGCAGGGGAAACAGAACAGCAGGGCCTCTGCATAAAACAGTGCTTTATGGTACTGAAAGGCAGGGCACAGAAAACAGTAACTTAGAAGTGCTTTCTACCAGGTCAGATTTTGAAACCTTTCTCAATCCACTTAGAATTCTGAAAAGATTCAAAACCATCACAGTATCCAGCTGGTAACTCCTTAACCTTTTTCTCAAGTGAATAAAGGATGTGTCAATGACACCAATTTATCGACAATATGATTCATGCATAAGCAAAGTGAATTGTCACTATAACTAAAAACCAGCCATGTTTTATAGGAGGAGACTGGCTTTAATGTGTTTTAGTGTAGCAAAGTTTTCTTTTCAATTCCCTTCCACTGATGCCAAAGATCAACAACCAATATATCTACGTAATCATCTACTGCCTAGAATGGAATAAAAATTGGCCCTTCTCAGGAATATTCCTTTTTAAACATTGTATACAATGAGAGTGAAAGGTGACAGAAATCATGCTGATTTTTGCATTCCTTGGAAAAATACTATTCTGACAATGGAAATGCTATATATTAGCACAGAGTATTGTCAGTATTAAAAGGATTCTTAGGATTAGTAAAATCACTTCATAACATGTAAAGCACTGAAATCCAGTTATATACGGCTAGCTAAAAACATAGATTATGTTCTTTCCAACAGTACTTTCATCCAGGTATAGAATTCTGGGTAGAAAAAAATAAGGAAAGGTCATTCATGATTTTTTTTCAGATTTTAATAGCTGGTGAATAAGTCACTATCCTTTCCAAATAAAAGTGGTAGAGAATCATATTCAAAGTGTTCAGAATGTTAGTGCTGTAAGTAAAGCAGATTCTCACGACAATGTTGAGAAGTTCCCACTTTGTTTATATCCTTGGGATTAGTACATAGAACATATATATTCTGTCCCCCTCCTACAAAATTGACTGGCATTACTCAAAATTTGAGATACTATATTTGCTTATA
This sequence comes from Octomys mimax, assembly GCA_002564305.1. Classification (NCBI taxonomy): domain Eukaryota; kingdom Metazoa; phylum Chordata; class Mammalia; order Rodentia; family Octodontidae; genus Octomys; species Octomys mimax. The sequence continues at coordinate 18,647 of NDGM011023601.1, forward strand.
AGCTTTTGTCATTTATAATTTTTCAATTTAACATATTTGAAATGTGAATAGAATACTGATTTAAAGAGTGGTTTTGGTATTTGTCTTTCAAAACCTCCTTTTTCCACTCTCCCACTGAAAAACTTTTACTTCTTCCCTGATCTTATTTTCTTTCCTTATCTTCCTTACACTATTCCTAAGTTCACTCTAACTTCAAGCTTCCCATCTTTTTCTTCTTCTTTCATCATCCTTAAATATCAAAATTACACTTGTTCAAACGCAACATACTAAGGTACTGAAATGATTACCTACACACTTTCTTCTAACCTGAAAAACACTAAGGAAGTGGCCCCTACATTCTAAGGCTATCATAAAAATATAAAAGTATTATTAAAATATAAACGAGGGACTACAAAGACCATTGCATCTGCTAAGATCCTAAGAACTCATGCTACGAAGTTGTGAATCACCTGGAAGTCAGCTGCAGCTGTCATAGCGCGGCGGGGTTATGGAAAGACACTGAAGCAGAACTCCCAACTCTGCTTTTTGATTAAAATATCAGTGACATTCACCAAAAGGCTCACATGCAATTAGTCTACAGAAGCACCTGGATATGACACAGGGCATACTAAGATGGCACATCATCCTCAAGCCAGCTACTGATTGCCCACTGACCTCATTCACCATGAAAAGCTGCTGAACCCAACAATGACCTTTTCTGAGTTTGCTTGTTCCACGGACATTTGTCTTGCTCTTCAGTTGAGACAAACTCTTCTGGACAGTGAACAAAACTTCTTTCAATTTGCTGATGTAATTCTTTTCCAGTGTCCACCCCTCTCAGAAGTGTTTTTAGTACAGTGGGTGGAGCCATGGAATTGGCTAGTGTGGCTCACTTTCAAACTACGACAAAAGCAATTTTTATAATTTCACAGAGTATGTGTACCAACTGTGTACCAAACATAGATGAAGTTAGAGCAGAAAGGTTTGTGGTGGACGCAATGCTGTTCCACAAGAATGTTCCATGGGAATCCCTAGTTGGAGCAAATCTGCATAATTATTAGCTCACTGTCCAATAATTACACAACGATGCACTGATGTAAGAAGGCAGCTGGGGAAAGGCTCTGGATTTCTGTTGGAAAAGGAAATGCGGACGTGTGGAGCCAGGAAGCCCGAGCAAGTCTGTGAAACTGGCACAGTGATGGAAACTGCTGTGGAGAGTTGTATTTCTTAAACTTCTGTTTTGCTCTTCTTTGGTGGAGAGTCATAGAACAAGGAATGGGTCCTTGAGACCTACCAGCTTGGAAAAGTGTTCACTAAAGAGTTACTCCTGCAAGCAGCATTACAAGTGAACGAGTGAACTTGGAGCTTTAGAGTCTTTAAAGGGCTTTAATGCAGCTGTGCAATACTGTTTTGCCATCAACCTTCTTTGTTCTAGTTACTGTAACCTATAAGTGCTTGATAATATAGCTTTATCTAAACCATCATTTTGCTTTTGTTGTATGTAATCAAGTAAACTTTGAGTAACACACAGTGGTGAATTAATGAATAGTTATTTGAATGGGAAAAAGAGCCACAGCAAACCAATGACTCTCCAGTTAAGGCTTGTCTACAGCTCTGTACTACACTCACATTTAGTTCTTCCACTCAATTAATTTCTAAGAAATACACTTAAGGAATTTTTAATGTTATCGTTTTTAAGATTTTTATAAGACTAGCAGAAATACTAACCTATATTATTTCTGAAAAAGTGAGAACTCAAAAAAATGAGGACTCATCTTCTAGTCAGAGAAAAGACTGCACTTTTTAAAATATGTGGATTTAAATACTGCACATCTTTCAAGATGTTATCAATAGGTTACTACACTGTATCATTTTGATTGAAACCTTTTAACAATTCTAAATTTTAACTTGTTTTAATGAATTGACTCTATTTACATAAGAATTAATTTTTATGGACAAAGAGAAAATATGCTGCAATTTGATGAAATTCACTTGTATTGAATTTTAATCTCAAAACAAAAATAAAAACAACTCCTTTAAGACAATCTCTGGTGTTCCCATTCTTCTGTCAATTTTAAAATGCTAATTTTGACTTTATAATATTTTATTAATTTCAAATTTCCATATATCACATTCTACTTTTTATTAAAAATATATAAAGTAATCGTAAAGGACTAAGATTATATATATAGGCCGGCCAAATAGCTCAGTGGATTAAAGTGTCTGCAAGCAGGTACAGGGGCCAGGGGTTGGATCCCCAGGATTGCCGTGCTGGCCCCGTCCCTGGGGCACACTGAGATGGCAATTGAGACTGGGTGTGGTGGTGTGAGCCTGTAATCCCAGCTCTTGGGAGGCTGTAAACAGACAGATCACTATGAGTCTGATCTGGTAGTAAGACCCTGAACACCCTGTAGACCC
>NDGM011023617.1:0-13230 GCA_002564305.1 Octomys mimax
CCTTCCTTCATTTTGAGTGTCGGGTATTTGTCCCAGCAACGAGAGAAGAATAACTAAGACATAGAGGTACATGGTAAATTTAGATTAGTAAGTGGATAAAAATTAACTAACTAATTAATTTATCTCACCTCTTCACTTTATTCTCTCTCTGCCATACCAGCCACAGATGCTTGTCCTCACCATCAACCCTCTGGCTCCTCTCTTCAGCATTTAAATGAGTTTCTCAAACAGGTATCCTGGGCTTTCCCATTAGCATCATTCTCCATCCTTACCTTATACGAATCTAAATTTCTGTGAAGCCTGTCATTTGTTACCCTTACTTCTAGTGTCACTTTGAACGACATTAAAAAAAATAATTGTCTCCACTAAAGTTTATGCTCTGTAAGTTTCCTTGTTTTCTCATTTGCACAGCAATTCTTTTTGTCCCCTTTACTCATTCAGCCTTTTTTTTTTTTNTCAAACTTGAATTCCACCACACAGCAAGTTCTTGAAGATTATGTAACCAAGATGACAAAGATTGAATCAAGGGTAGGAATCACTGACAGAGTCAAGTGAGGGGATGTTTGTTAAGGTGGAATTTTGGGAGTAAAATAATAGGAAGGAGTGTTATTGGGTCTTGGGGTGCTGGAATCTCCTTTTAGAGGTGAGAACAAAGAATTGGACAAAATGAACCAAAATTAGACAAAATGATATTTTATGTTTATTAATGGTATGAAAAGAAGCATGCTCTTCAAAGTGAATTTAGAGCAAATAAAAGTAGGAAAAAAGTACTCTCAACAGTAAGAGAGTGGACTGTTGTAAAGGAACACAGTTGCAGTGAGCTCAGTGGTGACTGTCCTTTTATATCTCCCACTTCTCAGGATGAGATCATGTCTAGGTTATTCTTTCACAAATTTGTAGGAGCTCACCTGACTCTAGGAGATAGTACTCTCTGATTGGCTCCACACACAAGATGCCAGGGACTGCGCTGCAGAGTTGTCCTAGGACTTTGTAATTAACACTTCAGAACTACTTCCCCAGCTAGCTTGCCAAATCCTATTCTCTTGCCTTAGTAGAGAGATGGGAAGGAGGGGACCAGATCCCTGAAGAAAATGTTACATTATACAGAGAATTTTGACATTTTATATTTACTATAAAAGATAGTAATTGGGGAATTTGGAGCAGATGATACGAATAGATCTTCATACTAAAAACATCATTTTGGTAGCAATGTGGAAAATGGACAGAGGAACGTAAAAGCAGGGACATCAGTGAAGAGGAAAAAGATAAAGACTTGGAATTGAGGAGTAATTGGAATGAAATGATGGATTTAAGATGTAGTTAGGTATAGGACAAGGCTCAAATTTGCCTAATTTCTCTTATAGTGGAGTAGAATATCTTAGATAATGGCAATGTTTTGGTCTTAACTACCATAGCATTTAAAGTAAGTGTTGTTTATCTATTCTATTGTTTTCAAACATTAATCTTGCATATTCAGTGCACTTTATGCGGGGATCTTAATTCTATTTTTTAAAATGTGTTTAGTACAGGGTTACGGGGTCTTACTACACAGATGGGACTTGTAGTGATTCTCCTATTTTCAGTGTCCCAACACTGGGATTATAGGCACGGGTCACCATACCCAGTCTTATCTGCCATCTCAGCATGGCCCCAGGGGCAGGCTGGCATGCATGACTTGGGGTGCCAGTGATTGAACCCCAGCCCCTGTGTTCTGCCTAAGCAGACACTTTAGACTGTTGAGCTATCTGGCTAGCCCTAAGTGATCTTAATTCTAATATTGCTAAAAATTGATAAAAATGATCATAGTATCAAAGATAAATTCCTATCTCATGAAACTACTCAAAATTCCCTTCAATCATTTATTAATCCATCATTTTATTTTTCTTTCTTACTTTTGTAGCATTGTTCCTTACATTTGTATCCTTGGTCCTCTTCCTACTTTTACCTCACCTCTATCATGGCATACATGTTTTTCTCTTTCACTATTTCTTCTCCCCCCTCAAATTTTGCTCTTAAAATTGCCAACTTCTTAAACTGTCATTTTATTCCCTTACTTTTAGCATTATCATTTTCAAAATAATGATACTTTATCGTGTAGCCTTCATTTTCTTATCTTCAATCCAGCCCTCCTTGTCATACTTTGGTCATTCAATAAAAGCTACTTCCTCAAAGGTCATCAATGCTAAAGTGTTTTAGATCCCATTTGTTGATTCTTTGTAGTATTTCCCTTGTGATTTGGGTTTTGTTCGTGAAGTCTCTGCATACACCTATGTCTTTGAGGTTTCTGCCTATTTTCTCTTTCAGTAAATTTAGTGTTTCTGTTTTTAATATTTAGATCTTTGATTAATTTGGACTTTAGTGCATGGTGATAGACATGGTCCTAGTTTTAGTCTTCTGCATGTAGAAAACCAGTTTTTCCAGCACCATTTATTATTAAAGAGGCTACCTTTCTTCCAGTGAATGCATTTGGCTCCTTTGTCAAAGATGAAGTGGCTGAGTATGTTTGGAGGATGTGTCTGCATCGTCTAAGCTGTTTCACTGATGCTCAGGCCTGTTTGCTTGCCAATACCATACTTCTTTTATCACAGTAGCTTTGTAGTATCCTTTCAGATCTGAGACTATCATACCCCCAATTTGCTTTTGTTACCCAGAACTGCTTTTTCACAAAGTGAAAAGAAAACTCACAGCGTAAGAAAAACTTATACCTAGTTGTTCTACAAATGAAGGACTTATATCTAGAACATATAAAGAATTGAAAAATATCAGAACCTCCAAATTCAAAGACTGAATCAAAAAATGGGCATGCCAGATGAATAAACACTTCTCAGATGAAGAAATACAATGGAAAATAAATACACGAAATATTGTCAACATCACTGGTTATTTGGGAGACTTAAATTAATACAGCACTGAGATTCCATCTCATCCCAGAAAGAATGGCTATCATCAAAAAATAAACCAATAATAGGTGCTGGAGGGGCTGTGGAGAAAATGGAACACTTCTCCATTGTTAGTGAGAGTGTAGACTGTTGCAGTACTGTGGAAACCAGTGTGGAGATTTTTGAAAAACTAGGATTAGACATCTCATTTCACCCACTTTTTCCCCTCTGGGTATCTTACAAGAAGAATTAAAAGCATCATACCACAGTAATACATGCACACTCATATTTTGAGCAGCACAATTTATAATAGTTAAATTCCTAAAACAACTCAGAGGCTGATCAATCAAGGAATAGACAAAAAGATGTGTTTTTTTAAAAAATAATAGAGTATTGATCAGCCATAAAGAAGGATAAAATGGAGTCTTTAATAGGTAAATGTATGCAAAGCAAGATCACATTTGTAAGTGAAATATGTCAGACCTATAAGCATTAACATCATATTGTCTCACTTGTGTGAGAAAATGAACAAGTAAATAAAATGCAAAATGTACAACAGATACTTTGTATTTGGAAGAAACTATTCAAAAGAAAAGATAAATTATGATGAGGGAAAGGGAAAAGGAAGAATGGGATAAAAGAAACATGTATGTATACACAAGATAGTTATGATAGTTATACTGTTACTTCTTTTAGTTCATTTAAAAGGAAGTTTTATGTTAATATTGTATAGACAAGATATCATGCCTATATCTTCTACTCTGAATAATTACTGTGAAGACAACAACATGCAATGTAGAAACTGTCATTAACTGTCCTACTAACCTGTTTTGAAATTCAGTTTAATTATTATGTTTATTGATTTTTCTCTTTTAAAAACATCATGATATCCTGTAACTCAGTGGTGTCCCAAATTTTCTGATCAAAGAGATTATGGGGCCACAGAGGAAAGTGACTGATGATGTATAGTGTGCCTAAGGAGAGTCAAATAGAGAGAAAAATGTCTTAGGCTTTCACAGAGGGCAAATTGGTCAAGCAATGGCCGTGACTCATCCAGATGACAGACACTGACAAAAGATCTACAAGGTACTGTAGATGGGTTCAGGGTAGATCCTGAGGGGATTTGACTGACCTTGTCAGATAGCAAAAGTTGCATTTTTAGTTATATAGTTTTTTTTTTTCCAGTACTGGGGATTGAACTCAGGACCATGTGCTTGCTAGGCAAGTGCTTATTCTACTGAGCTATCTCCCCAGCCCTAGTTATATAGGTCTTGCTTTAACTTGGTCTTAGCCATCCAGAAGAAAAGTATAACTACAAGATATGAAAAGTAAAACCATATTAATATGTTGAGCTGTAAAAGGCTCAAGTCAACAACTTCTGACAATTGCCAGTTCTGCTGATAACCCACTACTATTATGGACTATTGGTCTATGTTGGATTATTTTGGTGAATTCAAGTACCTACAATATTTGAACTGGCATCAAGCATGAAAAGGTCCTTTAAAGACTTCTCCTTATCCAGCTTCTCTAACAGCAATGGAACACCCGTCTCTGACAAAACAATACAAAAAAGGGGGATATAAATAAAGGACCATTTTGCAGTGAAAAAAAATGCATATATATATACAAAATAGTTAAGATATATATACAGCTACTTTCTCTTAGTTCAATGAGAAGAAAGGTTTGTACTAATATTGTTTAGACAAGATATGTCTCCATCTTGTCCACTGAATAACCACTACAAAGAAAATAATATGCAATGTATTAATTACGGTAACTGTCCTACTGACCTGTTTTGAAACTGTTTCATTGCTATTTTATTTTCTCATTATAATGAATAAAAAACAATATTAATGACAAATAAAAATTTTAAAAAGTCAGGAGTAGTCAGCTCATACCTAAAAGCCCAGATGTTCTAGAAGCTGAGGTAGGGCTACAAATTTGAAGACAGTCTGGAAAACAGAGCAAAGATCCTATTTCAAATTTTAAAAATAAAATACAATGGACTAGGATTGTAGCTCAAGGAGAGAGATTGGGTTCAATCTCCATGACCAAAAAAATAGACACCAACAACTTCACAAATAGCAGACAACATCACTTCTCCTCTGCATTCATCTTCATTGATAGCTATAAAACAAATGTCATCTCTAACACTTCACATTGTTGACATATCTTCCTTTTCTTAATTCTAATGGTTCTCAGACATCTCTGGTACATCTACATTGCCCTTTCTGATTTTGTCATTTTAATCTTTTTTCCTTTCATACATCTTATCTCAGCAATGTTTGTAGATTCCCACTTTGACTCTTTTCTAATCAACTATGCAGGACTTCATGTATGTGGGAAGAATGCCAAAATTCTGATCTCTCCCACTCTTTTCCCCAGATTTTACATCAATATTCAATTATGCCATAAATTTATGTCTTCATAGTTCTTCACATTATTTTCTCCTTTACATTTATTCGTTTATAGGGCATAGCCTCCCAATTTTTTCTCTATTCTAATAATTCTTTTTTTTTATTCTAATAATTCTTCAATCCAATTGATACCACAAAATATTTCACATATAATTTTTCTAAAATCAATCTTATAACTCATCTGCTTAAAACTCTATTGCATAATACTTCGCACTCTGTTAAAATTGACTTCCACCATACAGTTCTATATCTTCTACCTTAACCCTTACAATGGCTCCCTCATTCAGTTTATTCCTGCCGGTTCACTGATTCACACAGACACACCAGTTCTCAGTGTCCTCTGCTCATATTCTTCCACTATGGCATGTTTATTTACTCATCCCCCACTAAACCTATTTTTAAGTTTATCTGTTGACAGTTTGCCTGTCTTTAAAGAACAAGATCAACTATTAAAATCAGTCATAAAACATTTAGCAATACATTTAGTACTAAATTCCTTTTTTCTCTTATTTGCATTTATTTTGTAGTATTAATTACATTATATACTTTACTTAGATTTTTTTTATGTCTAATTTCTCCTGTTAGTCCATAAGTTTCTGGAAGAGAAAAAATATGTATTTTCCATATTTCTTTTGTGTAGTGCTTTGCACATACTAAGTTTAGAAATGTTTATTCATTGTCTGTAGTGGTTCTTTCAAAGTTGGAATTTCCAGTATAAAATATGGAGCAATAAAAGTAGATTATTTTTACTTTCATCTTAAAAGATGTGTATGGATGGGAAAGGAAATCAAGAAATGAACATTTCATAAAGACTGTACCTGAACTATGTATCTGACACTTAGTCTATCCCATTTTTATATTCCGTTAATTATTTACCTAGAGCTTTCATGAACTAAATGAAAAAGGTACAGAATAAATGTAACTCAAATTACAAGGCATAAATATGAACAATAATCTTTGGTGTAAAGCTAATAGGAAGTACAAATGATGATAACAAATAAAATCTTTATTGAAGTATATATTCGGGTTAAATAGCCTAAATTTTATCCTACATGCTACTTAAAGTATAAGAACATGTGAAAATAGTCATTTAGCTAAAGTATAACACTATTGCTTTCTTAATTTCTATATATGTAATATCTAGCTCTACATTTCTATCTCAGATTTTACTTTGTAAAGCTTCTATTTGATTTTATAGCACCTTATAGAATTATAGTCAGTTATTGCATTGAGGATATAAATCTGATATCTCCTAATATAGATAATAGGAAGAAGAAAGTGTAATTGATTGTACATCAAGCGTAAATTATACTAAACAAAATATGAATTTAATGAAAATCAACTATCTTAGGGAATACTAGCTTAATAAAATATCTGGATTAAAAATCAGAAAATAACTACTGAAGCACAATCAATGCTTCAAGACAATCTAAAGCATTAGGAAAAGAATCCAAAACAATGGCTTTTTATTGTTGTTATTGAAAAATATTTCTTCCTAAGTAAAAATCTTTGATTTCTGATTTCTCTCACTACTCTAAAAAAATCAAATTTGTTATATCTTTGGGGCTTCCTCATATCTTAATTCATTTACTTATTTGTTTTTCTTAGTGCATTTTTGTGGTATCTGATAACACACTCATTGTAGGGCATTGGTATGCGTCCACATGGCCATTGCATTGTTTTTTATCTCCCTTCTACTGTTCAATATCTTTTTCTCTTCATTCCTCAGATCTCTTTTCCATATCCACAGAGTCATTTGTCCTATCATCTCTCTTTCATTTTACTCTTTAAATTATTTATACTTGGGTCTTTCATATTAGAGATACTATGTGATATTGAACCTTCTGTGTTGGATTTATTTCACTTATAGTTTCAAGATGCATTTTTCTTCCTATAAAAGACTCAAATTTATCCTTCTTTATGATTAAATATTATACATTATATATTATATACATAATTTTCTTTATTCATTTATATATTGATGGGTATATAGGTCACTTCTATGGTTTATCAATTTTCACTTGTGCTGCTATAAACATAGTTATGTACATATCACTGTAATATGATAGATATAACTCTTTTAGGAAGATATCCATAAAAGGTAGATTTGGGCAAAATGGAATTTCTAATTTTAGTTTTTTGAGGAATCTCTGTATTGATTTCCAAAGTTGTTGTACTAATTCATAATTCTACCCACAATGTAGAATGGTTCACCGTTTGTTGTTTTTGAGTCCTTGATAATAGCTATTCTTAAAGAAAAAGATGATATATTAGTGTTATTTTGAATTGTATTTGTTTAATGGTCAAAGTGTTGAACATTTTTTTCATATACATATTGACCATTTATATTATGAGAAGTATATGTGTTTGTTGTCCACTTTTGATTGGGTCTTTAATTTTGGAGGGGGCGTCTAACCATTTTGAATTCTCCACATATTATAGATACTAGTCCTCTGTCAGAGAGTAGTTAGTAAATTTTTTCCCATTCTGTATGTTGTCTTTTCACGCTGTTGGTTGTTTCTTTTGCTGTGCAGAAAGAAGGTTTTTACTTGATATAAATAATCCTATTCATTGATTCTGAGTATTATACTTTGTGCACCTGCAGCTCTGTTCAAGAAGTCCTTGCTTAAGCTTATGTCATTAAGAGTTTCACTATTTTTTTCTTCCAGCATATTGGTGTTACTGTTTTTATATGTAAGTTTTGATTTATTTTTTCTTTCATTTCTATACAGAATGGGAGTTGTGGATCAAAATTTGCTCTTCTTCATGTGGAATTTTGACAAAGGGATCAATACACACTGGTGAAAGAGCATCTTTAACAAATGGAGTCAGGAAACTAGTTATCTACATTTATTTCATTTTTAATTCATTTTCCAATCAATCATGAAATTCCTAATTCTGTTGAAGATCAAATTTATTTAAAAAATTGTATAGAAAACACTATATATTAAGTTGTCTTGGTGAAGAAATGTCTTTTACATTTTTAAGAGAGAGATGAAGAAAGTTTCAAAAGACAATGGCTAATTCAAATCTTTCCTTGCCTCCAGAGTAAAAAATATACTTATAAATAAATGTGTACTTCTATAAAAGTATATATTTGTATACATTTATATACTAAATAATTTTCTTAAAATAAGAAACCTTTGTCTTCTAAAGTATTTGTTAGGATGAAATTTTCCATCATTTTTCTAATCTCTACTTTTAAAAAATCAGTGTCCTTCTGAAAAATAGTAATTGATTCTTTCATTATAGTTATCCTTTCTTTTTTTACTTCAGAGATTACTTCTGATCTGATTTTCTCTATGTTTCTGCAGTTGATTCTTTACTGCAGGTGTTATTAATTCAGATATTTCTTTTTTTTTCCAGAGGTTATTGCTGATCTGAGTTCATCTATTACTTTCTGCAGTTGTTTCTTTACTTCAGACGCTATTGATTCAGACATTTCAGCTATGTGATTCCTAATTTCTTCTGTTCTAATCTCTTCTGCACTTGTTCTGGGTGGGCTCGGGGCTGGAGATTGCATTTTGGTCCTTCTCTTTGTCATTTTGTATAGCACTTTCCTCTGACCTTTGGTGTGGAGCTTTGGTGCAGTTATAACCTTAGCACCTACTGAAACTTGGATACAGATCTACGAAGTTTCAGTTGATCTAGTGTCTGGCTCGGGTCTGGCTACTGTGCTCAGCTTCTTCCCACTGCAGCTCTTGGAAATGAACCTGTTGTGCCCCTCTGGCAAGATGTTCTGCTTCTGGATTAGCTAGGTGGTTCTGGGCTCTAGCCTCTCTGCAGGGACTTCAGCTGCAGAGTTGTATGCTAGGCTTGGGATGGGTCTGGAGGGTCCAGAGAGCAGCGGAAGTTCTCACTCAGATGCTGGTCCTGGGCTGGGTCTGGAGGGGTCCAGCAGGCACATGGGAGCATGGAAGCTTTGTCACATACTAGCTGGGCCTGGGCTTGGGCTAGGTCTTAGAATGAAATGTTGAACACGTTACCTTAACAGATTTTCCTTCTTTCTATTACGGGCTGGCAATTCCCTACTTCTGAGGCAAATACTTCCTGGAGCTGATGTGTGACTACACATAGGGCTTGTATCCTATACATGTTCTGTTTGAGGGAATTTATGCTTAATGTTTCACTGTTTGGCAATTGGACAGACAAAAACTTTAGAATGGTAAGGATTTTATAGAGGCTTGTTCAGGAAAGAGGTATAAACCCGAAAGTGAAGTCAATGTAGTCCCTAAAAGAGTATGCCTAGACTCTCTAGTCTAAAAAGGCACTAAAGAAAAAGCAGAATTGGTAGCCTGAGTTTTCTCTGGTCCAGAGGCTCATAGAGTACCAAGAGGTCAGTAGGGAATTTGGAGCTTGACTGTTTCTATTCCAGTAAGAAAAGAAACCATAACTAAGAAATGTTAAGACTTTCTAATTGCTAAGAAAAATGAACCCCTTCTCCAGCCAGATAATTTGTCATTCCTTGAGAGGATGACAAAACCCAACTTAAGAAATGGTGACAAAGAAAATAACAAGCCAACACCAGGCAGAGGACCAGCAATATGAAGAGACAAGGTGTCAAGGATAATTGAATTGTAGTAGAAGATAAACTATAGACAACTTAAGTACAATTCTCAAACTTCAAAACAATCAAATTATACACAACTAAATTAGATAAAAATATTATAGGCAGTCAGACAGGGCTAGGCTCTCAATGGAGCCAGTAGAGGAGATACCTTGCAACTGTGGGAGACAGGCACCTCCACTGTGGGCCAGACCTCAAGATAAAAGATCAAAGGGATGCACCAATATATTACTCTCAGGATAAACATCAGAGATTGATATTCTAAATAGGTTTCACCTTGAGAGAGGCAGGAAGAGCCACTAACACAGCCCTCTACAGGAAAGGCCTGAGTTTCGTATTCATGCCCACTTGCTATGTGACTTGCTTCCCTATTTGATCTTAATTTAATAAGTTTTATCTGAGCAATTATACTTGCAATCTTATTGGTTGACCATAGTTTTCTTCCCCTTCATGCCTACCTTTCAAATTTCCATGTTTCCCTCCTGGATCTGCATCACATCATACATTTTCTCCATGAAAATCCATAGGAAAGAGAGATTCCTTGGCAACCCACTTTGGAGCCTTTCTGTTTCTCTCTCAAACAGAAGCATTCTTTCTCTTGATAAATATCTTCTGCTTTTATCCTCCCTTTTTCCTGAAATTCTTCAATTTTAGAGAACACAAACTGTACCAAAAATCCAGCAGGTTAGGAGTTTCTTTCCCTCATATTAAAATGCTTAATAAAGTACTGTATACTTCACAATGCATAATTGAGATTCCAGGCTTATGGAATGTTCTAAGGCAACTATCTAAAACTGGAGAGCGGAACAATAAACAGGAAGTAAACAAATAAGCCAAATTACCCTAAGGAAAAAAATCTTAATATAAGATGCCCTCAGGTAAGAAAACCAAGCTTGATATTGTTGCACAGGGATGGACATTGGAAGACATAGTTAAAAACCAAAGGCAGGCCATTAGTTTCCAGCAGAAACAAGCTCGATTGGAAGACAAAGAAAATGGAGAAGAAAATTCAATAAGATAATGACTGAATTTTTTAGAAGTAATCAAAGACCAGTGTCTTCAAGCATAGGAAGCATGAACAATGCCAGGCCATTTAAATACAAATAAATTCATCCTTAGGCAAACAATGATAAAGCTGCAGATCAAAACACAGATTTTGAAATGCATTGGAGAGAAAAGCTGGACTAATCACTAATGAATAACCATATACAGGTAAAAGATTTCTCAGTAGCTAGAAATGAACCCTGTAGTCAGAGGCCAGAGCAATTTTCAGAGAACTAAAATGTTTGAGTATGGCCCTTCTACTGCAGGATAATTGGAAGCTTGATTAAAGTATATTTTAAATATATTTCCTAGACTATAAACATAAGGAGATTTTCCAAGAGGTTGAGATGAAACTGGAGAGGAAGACAGAACTGTAAGTCTAAGAGAATTTGTTGTCAAAATACATATGCTAAAAGAAGTTCTTAAAGATAAATACAGAAGATAGAAACACATTTTATACTTAAGTAAAGTAGCAAAGAAATAGTAAGTAAATTAAAATACATATCAATCATGCAAACAAAAACGTTTAATTCAAGAGATGACAAGGGTCAGCCAAACAGTTCAGCAGATTAAAGCACTTGCAAGCAGGTACAGGGGACAGGGGCTTGATCCCCAGGGCCTGCCATTCTGGCCCTGCCTCCAGGGTGTGCTGAGATGCAATTGAGACTGGGTGTTGTGGCGCACACCTGTAATCCCAGTTCTTGGGATGCTGTAAACAGGTGGAGTCCAATCTAGTAGTAAGACCCTGAAAACCCTGTAGACCCTTCCCTAAAATACAAAAAAAAAAAAAAAAAGTCAAAAACCACAATCTCTTGAGCTTTACAGGTCATAATTTTTGGTGTAATTGTTTTATTTTTCACTAGGATCAAAATTCTATAAAAATTAATTATAATCTCAATTAGTATGAAATTATAATCAAACAAATTGAAAAATAAAATAAGTGAATGATGATATACTACAAAATAATTTAAAAAAGAAGTTTTGAATCAAATTTAGAAGTGGAGAATGTTCTTAATGTGGAGATAAATCAAATGCAAATCGCATATACAATATGTCTTATTAAAAAATACATATATGCGAAAGAAAAATGTCATTGAAAGGAAATGACATTTCTGGTAGTGAATATTTATGGGTTGTAGAATGATGGTAAATATTTTAATTTTATCTTGGCATTACCTTTTTCCTCAATGAAGATATATTATTTATATAATCATAATACAGTATATTAATGACACATAGTAATGAATTAAAATGGTTAATATTAATGTAATAATGTTTATACTTATTTATTTTTATTGGTATGTGTTTATAGTTCATGCAGTTTAAAATGATCTTGGGGAATAGGTACAATCACATAATACATTTTGATTCTATTTTTAATAACCTTCCCATTCTCTTCCTCCTCCTTTAAATCTTCTTTCTCCATTTTTGTTCTTGTTGGTATTATTAATCTTATGGTATGACACATGACACATAATGCCATGTGTTTACATTCATTAAGGTCATTAGGTTCCTGAACATGGCCTATGCCCCCTCTACTCCTGTTCACAAAGGCTTTACTTTCAGTGATCGTTTCCATAGTGTGTTGTTCTTGTCCACATTCTCTTGGATTCCTTGTTATTTACAATGGATCTATCCCCTTGTCTCCGTCTAGCTAAATTAATTATATTAATTATATTAATTAATCATGCTATACATACTGTTTTTAAATGATTAGCTTACTTGATTATAATGACCAAATAAATCCATCTTAAATTACTTAGTTTCTAAAGCAAGTTACAAAGCATGATAGTTCATAGGATAGAAATAACTAAAAGTTATTTCATGAGAAAAACCTACTGTAAAATAACAGAAAACTTATTGGTGAGATTATTGCAGTTTAGTAAACCACTAATTTTTTTAGAGTAATAGTTTGGATTATATTGACAACTGTTGAAATTCTTTGATATACTAAGACAGCCCATTACCTCCCAAATGAAAGTTTTCCTTAAGATCTAAAGTTACTGAGGCTAGGAAAATAGCTTGATGGTTTAAGTACCTGCCTGGCAAATGCAAGGAACTGGGTTCAATCCCTTGTACCTGATGCTATGCTGGCCCCCGGTTCCCAGGACACATTGTATGGGCCCCTGAAACCAGGCATGGTGGCTCAGGCCAATAATCCCAGAACTGGGGAGGTTAAGACAGGAGGATCTCTACACATCCAAGATGCATAGTGAGACGATGAACCAAAAAATAATAAATGATTAAAAAAATAAAATTACTAAAATATATTCTAATTTTTAAATATTTTTCATCATATTCTGTAGGGACTTAAAGTTCAACA
>NDGM011023620.1:0-11351 GCA_002564305.1 Octomys mimax
GATGGTTCAGTGGAATAAGCGCTTCCCTGGCAAGCGCAAGAGCCTGAGTTCAATCCCTGGTTCCTCAAAAAAAAAAAAAAAAAGTTATCACCAATCAAAGAAGTAATGGCAAATAAAGTGAGATGATATTTAGTTCCCAGTTTCAGAACAAGGAGGCACCTCCAAGTTTTAGAGATGAGGTGGCACTGAGGGAAATCTTGGGGCCATGAGTCCCGTGTGGCTGACTAGAACTAGGTGCACTTGGATACAGCCACAATGAACTCCAAATGTGGGCCCAGCCCCTCTGGCATGGCTCTATGCACCATCTGTGAGACATCATAGCAATTCAAGCCAACAGGATCACTGCACTGAACTTTACCCTGTGGTCAGAAAGAATGCATTTGAGTCACAACTAGCAGGGTTTTCCTCATTGTAATCAGCAGTTCAGGTTAAATAGCAGACTGAAAGAGCCTGGTGGAAACCCTAGGGATGGCAGCAACATGATAAACCACTTGGATTAACTCCTAGATTCCACTCATAGTTGACTTTTTCTCTGGTGAGCTGAGAGGCCCCAGGAAGCTCCACTGGCATCTCCAGCTCTTTCATGAAAACAGGCAGGTCCCACTCAGGCCTCCAAGACATCTTCCCATGTGGAGTAACAGACCATGTGTACACCAAGACTCTGAGCAAGGGAATCTGACAAGCATACTTCAATGTCAATACCGCACAGTCACCATCTTCCGCTACCGAGACAGACACTACTTCAAAGAGAGCATCTTGTATACTCCTTTTTAGCAGCCATTAATAAAATTTCACAGGCTACAGGAAGGAATATGACTGAGCTTAATTCCTTATTTGCCTAAATGTCAGGAGAGGGGTGTGAAAACTAACCTTAACTATCCCAGCTCCACAGGTCTCAAAGTACTGAACAACCAGACCTGACAGGCTCTGCACAACACTAGAGCTTCCTTTGCTCCAGCTTAAGGTAGGTACTCCAAGGGTCTCCGTATCTGTATCTTTAAAGGCATCCAATCCAGAATCCCCATGCATGGTAGAGCTAGAGAGCTAGCTGCATTGGCAGTAACCAGTGCATAGTACACACCTTCACCTGGCTGAAATTTTCTTTTCAAACATTGGCAAGAAACTTCCAAGTTTCTCTGATACATATTTCTTCCATTCCACCCTTGAAAGACTGACTTGAGAACCTCTTTAGGAGCCTCATGAAATCCTACCATAGAACAGATAAAGTAGTACCTCAGGGCTACTGGAAACATTATTAGGTTGAACCTTAAGAAGCTGCCAATATTTAGTCTTTCCTGAACTACAAAAATGGCATTTTCTATGGTTTAACCTTGCTTCTGGCAAGTAGATTTGTAAAACACTTAAAATTGCTAACCTGGGCTGGGGAGATGGCTCAGTGGAATATGTGCTTCCCTGGCAAGTGCAAGGGCCTGAGTTCAAGCCCCGGTTCCGCAAAAAAAAAAAAAAAAAATTGCTAAGCTGGGGCCAGGGAGATAGCTCAGTAGAGTAAGTGCCTGCCTGCCAAGTACAGGGTCCTAGGTTCAATCCCCAGTACCGCAAATAAAATAAAATAAAACAACTAACTATATGACCTTAGGGCCAGTTATAAGCCAATGTTTCCATTAGGTATAACCTTGAGGCACCCAGTCCATAGGCTTCTGATCCTATGAGATCACCATGAGAGACCATATATGCATCTCTAAAATAAGTCATCTCAATAGGTTTCAATAGATCAAAATCTTACTGAGTATAGTCCCTCACCTAAAGGAATTAATTTCTAAATTAATAATAACATGGCATCTTTTAAAATTGCCAACAATTTCTAGAGAACACATAGATCAAAAAGTGTATGCCAAGGCACTTGAGACAATGTTTTGAACTGAATGAAAATGAAAATACAGCACATCAAAGATTTTAGAATGCAGTTAAAAAGAAGAATTTGTACCCTTAAAGACTGAAAAAAAATAAGAAAGGTCTAAAGTCAGTGACCTAGGTTTCTACTTTATAAAGCTAGAAAAGTGGAAACAAAGTCAAGACAAACTAAATGGAAGGAAGATAATAAAGAAAAAAATCAACGCAGGGGCCAGGGGTTTGATCCTGGCCTGCTGTGCTGGCCCCGCCCCCGGAGCGCGCTGGGAGAGCAATTGAGACTGGGCATGGCGGCGCACACCTGTAATCCCAGTGCTTGGGAGGCTGAAAACAGGAGTCTGATCTCTGTAGCGAGACCCTGTAGACCCTGTACTAAATACATTAAAAAATAAATAAATAAAATAAAAATAATGCAATAGAAAACAAACAAGAAATAGGAGGAAAAAGCAAAACCCTAAAGCCAGTTCATTGTAAAGATAAATAAAATTGAACAAAGTTTACCTAGACTGATTACAAAGAGAAAAAGACATAAATTGTTGCCATCAGACATGAAAGAGAGGACATTACCTCAGAATCCACAGACATCAAAAGGATAGCAAAGGGACTCTACGAACTTTATACACTGGACAGCTCAGCTCACCACTTCGCAAACTTCCCACGGGCCAAATCCAGCTGTTACCTGTACTTATGCTTTTACTGGAACATATGCAGATACACTCATTTACATGTTGTCTCTATTTCTGCATGAAAATAACAGGACTGAGTAGGTGGGCCTGAAATTAAATGACCCAGAAAATCCAAACTATCCTTTAAAGCAAAGTTTTCTGACTTTTGGATTACATAAAATAGAAAAATACTTTGAATTATACAAATATCAAAAATGACTCAAAAAGAAATTAAAAACCTGAATAGTCCTTTATCTATTAAAGGTATTAAACCTGTAGTTGAAAACATTCCCACAAAGAATTACAGGTCCTTGTGGTTTTTCTGGTGAGTTATATTAAATAGTTAAAAAACCACTCAGAGCAATCTCACATGAAGTCTTCCAGCAAAAAGGAGGGAAGATTACACAATTCATTTTGCAAGGTCAGTATCAGGCTGATACCAAAATCATAGAAAGACATTATAAGAAAACTGGAGAGAAGAAAACAGCCTCTAAAACTCAGCACTGAGCTGACCCTATCACCTTATGATGGAAGTCTAAAAAACAACTTAGTATGAACCAATATTTCTATAGACCAAAAGATAAGATGACTTGGAACTAACACCATTGTATCTTGAGTCCCCTCTGTTCCCTCAAGGCACATGCTAATAGAAATATCTTAAATTCTCATTACAGAGGCAAAACTGCGCTACTGTCCACAGCTTGTATGCCTTTTCATCTTCAACAATAGCTGTAATAAAAAGCCCAAGACACATGGCCCCTTAGCCTTAATTCCATTCTGACTTGAAACACAAAATAAAGCATAATCGTATTTTTAATGCTTTATCATTAAAGCCAAATACCTGGCAACATGGTAGTATACCACAAGTAGGTCCTCCTATGCCTCAAATATACATACATTTTGATAAAATAAAATTCAGCAGTCCCAACTTTATATATTGTCTCCGAATTCACTGGTGCCAAGGACAGTGGCAGGAAGCCATGTGCACCTATGGTGGGCTACTGAATGTGACCACTCTGTTAGGAGTTGACTCAACCAGGAACTGTGTCAGTAGCAAAAAGGCTTTGGGTGCATTTTTTTTTTTTTGTATTTAGGACAGGGTGTACAGGGTCTCAGTGCATAGATCAGACTCATAGTGATCCTCCGGTTTATAGCCTCTCAAGAGCTGAAATTACAGGGGCACACCACCACGCCCAGTCTCAATCACCATCCCAGCGCGCACCGGGGGGCAGGGCCATCACAGCAGGCCTGGGGATAGAACTCCCAGCCCCTTCGTCTGCCTAAGCAGTTGCTTTAATCCGCTGAGCTATTTGGCCAGCCCTAGGCTTTGGGTTCTGAGACGGGATTTGGCTCCCTCCACATCTGAGCACCTGCTAAGTACCAATGAAATAGGGAGCCACCGCAGACAGCCTCAGAAATGATGGCAAAGTTCCTTTGGAAAAGGGTATCATCTTACTTTTAGGTCAGAGACTCTGCCAGTTTTCTGAGTTACACTAGGTTTCTCCTTCTTCAGTGTACTGGCCAGGAAAACCTTAAAAAAAAAGGCCTCTACAGAGACACAGGTGCTCAGTAGGTGCCCATAACTGAGAAACCCATTATGCTGGCTTCCCAAGAGATCGCCTAAGACATGCAGCATTAACTGCAGTGACCTCTGAGTGAAGCCCTCTTCAACACTGGCAGTCATGAGAAAAGAGGTTGTTTCGTATCACAACCTGATACTGTCATTTGCTTATTTGATTTTTACTGTCTTAAGATAAGCTCCATGAGGGCAAGGACCCTTCCTCTGTTTGTTACCACCACCTTCTGGTGTCTGGGAACAACTGTCAGTCACCACCATATCCCGGGGTCTGGGCACAGAGGAGGCACTTGGTGCATGACTGGAACCTTCACAAAGCTGTCTCGGCTATTCACAGACAAGCTAGCAGAGGTGAGCATGAACATCAAGCGTATTCACTGAAGACAAGTTAACTCACAGCTGGCATACGAGCGGTTGTCTTCCTCACATAGTGTGTGCAGCTGCTGGTATTCTTCCTGAGCCAGCTCCAGCCGCTGCTGCTTGATCTGGTAGATTTCTTTCTTGGCATTGAGAGCCTCCTGGGCTACAATCAAATACTCCTTCAACATCCGCTCCTGCTCTCGTCGCCACTGTTCTCTTGGATCCTCAATCTGGGTGAGCTCTGAGATGAGAAAGGTTCAGAACACAAGCTGACTTAAGGGAAAAAATCTATAGGCTGATCAACAGGCAACAGTCATATTGCTGTTCAATACAAAAATGAACTACCTGCTGGGATGCCCAATATGAAAAAGTCTACACATAATGAGACTTTCTAATGTTTGCCTATTTATCTATCCATAGTTGACACAAGAAGAAAGCTACAGATATAAATAATTCACTGCAGGAGGAAGACAACATAAGGGCATTTGTATAGCATAAAGACCACATTACAAGTGGACACTGAAGGAAATTAATCCAATTGAATTTGGCCCTGTCAAACTAATGTCTGTTTAAAATGTTCTCCCTGAGCTCTTCATTATAGGGTAATAGAGGTGCTACCATCCCCCTGACGCAGCTAGCTCCTCTTCTCCTTTTCCCTTCTCGAAGATTCATCACTAAGTTCCTAATCTCCTTCTGCCCATGGTCCCCTGTGCCCACCTTGATTCTCTCTCAGGAGGGCCCATGCATTCTCACACACCACCCTCTCACAGCAGCCAAAACAAAAGCAGGCCAAACGCTGACAGCATGCGCTGTTGGCCTTCTGCCTTTCCCAGTCATCTTGGGCCCCCAACCTGACTCTCATCCACAAAGAACTCCTGCTCTTCCCCCTTAGGCTACTGCAAGGGTCATTGAAAATTAGCAATTCCTGCCACTGCCTATAATCCTGGCTGATGACTTGTCCACTCTCCTGTCTCCCCTCAGTGCAATGAGACCCACCATGCTGCCCTCCACAAGTGGCCTAGTTTCTGTCTCTAGCCACCAGGGCCATTCTTTATGCAATCCCAAACATCACCTTCCCAGCCTGACGCACGCTTTCATGTAGGAACCTCTCCTATAGAACAAAGTCCAGTTACCCCAGCATGATAGGAGTTCTCAAACTCACATGTCCACTTCATCTCTATTTTCTGACCTTGTCCTCATAAATAGCCTCTTGCAGGTCCTGCCCATTAGCTCAGTTGTTTAAGTGCCGGCTTAAACAAAGCACTCAAGCTCAAGATGCTGTGGTTCGAACCCATATACTCACACCAAACCAGAAATGTCCTAAAGGCATCTTCTGGCTGCCAAAATAAATAAATAAATAAATAGCCTCTTTCCCAAGGCCCCAGATCCCCCTATTAGGCTCATCTCTACCCTTATGTTGCTTCTGTCTTATTCTGCCCACCAGGAGAGACCACTGCCTTCCTTCCAGCACTCACTACAAAGCCACTTCTAGTTCATACCTTCTCTGGACCTCCCAGCACTGCCACTCTTACCACCTGACACATGCACATGACTGTTTTAATAGATTTTTGCTTTCTCTGTAAACTATGAGTCCTAGATAGCAGAGCTACACCCTCAACTGTCTCTATACCCTTAGTAGCATTTGCTTGTCTATGGAAGGAAAGGTTATCAGGCCATAAAAAGAATAAAGCACAGACCCCTGCTACAACACTGAGGAACCTTGAAAATATTTATGTTCAGTGAAGGAAAGAAGCCACAAAAGGCAATTCTATGCCTATGAAATGTTGTGATCATATAAGATCTCAGGTAAGACTTATCACTACCAGAGCAGGAATTCTTTGTGGACGAGAATCAGGCTGGAATCCCAGGGTGACCAGGAAATGAGGAGTGACTGCTTCATAAGGATGAATTTCCTTTTGGGGATGATGAAAGTGGTTTGGAACTAGATAAAGGTGGTGGCTGCACAGCATTGTGAATGTACCAAAGGCTACTGTTCACTTTTAAATGGTTTATTTTATGATCTGTGCATTTTACCTGAAAATGCTTAGATATATAAATTTTATGTTAAGTTTATTTTAATATCGACACTCAGGCTAAATGTTCCAATGTAAGTTTTCCCTTGGAAGCACCTGGTAGATAGCCTCTACTCAGCCTTGTACACTGCTGCCTGAGGCTCTTAGCTTCCTTGTCAGACCTTAAATGCTCACAGAGCAGAACAGAAAACCAAACATCAGAGTGTGGCCTCAGCTTCTAAGTTCAGATTTAGTGGGCCTGGGGCGGGACAGTCAGGACTTCTTTAACTGCCCGGATGTTCCAGATGTTTATTCAGCTGGGAGACCCAATGCAGCCGCCAACCATCAGGGTTCACACTGTTCCAGTGCCCTGGAGGGTCTTGGAAACCTCAAAGGCTATCAACACAGGGACCCTCTGGTCCCTGCATATTTGACGTGCATAGTTACAATTTTACTATTCGATTCCTCTGATTGTGTGCTTGAAAGAGTTTTATCGCTGTGCAGTCAAAAGTTGGTGTCCCAGAAGGTCTCCAAAGAAGATGGTATGACCCCAGGGCTGCTGTGTTCACCCACCATCCCTCACTCATGTGCTAGGTCATCCCTTATGATCTAGACAACTACAACAAAGTCACTGGCAACTATTTGCTTTTTAGGTTCATGCCTACTTCTAGTGTGGCAAACCCTGGAGGGGTGAGATTAAGTCTGAACTTCCTGTCTCCAGTATCGAGTGTCCCTAGGGGACAAAATCATCCCAGATTGAGAACCAGTGTCTCACAGTTCTATAAAAGACACTGGTAAGGTCAGCAATCTATCACCTTCTCTCCATATACACATAAACACAAGCACACAGATCAAAAAGCTTGGTGTGTTAAACATACAAGACAAAATGAAATTAAGGTAACCTCTTAGGCATTTACTAGTCCAAGAACACCTAAGGGCTGTTTTACATTCAAAAGCCTTTTAATCATGAGAAGTATTTTTGTTTCAGACTGCCTGGGCAATTAGTTCCTTGTATTAAATATTATAACTCTGCATTAAATGTATTCAAGTAGTCTTCAAATGAGGTACAATTACATACTATAACCGCTTCATCCAGTGAGAATCAACTGAGAATTGTACATTAGATGGAGAAAATCCTTTTTAATGTTGCATTGGACAGTAACAATTATTTGCTTTACAAAACAAGGTTTTAGCACTCTGAGATTCAACCTGAAAATTCACTCACATGTATTGATGTAAACACTGTATTCTACTTACTATTTATGTGGTCCATATAATAAATTCCAATTTGTTTATCATATACAGTCTCCCATCCTAAAGGAAGTTCATCTCCAACACAATCAGCAAAGGTCAATGGCTTTGTTATCCTGCAAAATAAAATAAATGGTGAAAACAAATTTGAAAATTAGGTCAGTTTTGTACAATTTTGCTGATTCTGATGCAAATTAAAACAACACTGAGATTCCATCTCACCGGTAAAGTGTGGCTATTATCAAGAAACCAACCAATAACAAATGCTGGAGGGGCTGTGGGGGGGGGGAGGAACCCTTCTCCATTGTTGGTGGGAATGCAGACTGGTGCGACTACTATGGAAATCAGTGTGGGCTTTTCAAAACCCTAGGATTAGAGGTCCCATTTGACCCAGCTATTCCCCTTCTGGATATCTTCCCAGAAGAATTAAAAACATCATACCACAGCGATAATTTTTGCTGACTGGAGACTCTAGACTTAAGTCTTAATACAAAATTACACATCATCTTATCTGACTACCTTTGCCCTATTTAGTTAGAAAATTAATTCACCAGCTTTGCCTAAATAATAACTATATTAGTACACTCACAATTAAGAGCCTATCTCACAGTATATTTTAAATACCAGAGAAAACATATTGATGGTTACCAACAAAACAGCTAAAGCAAGCATCTTCTTCCACCATTATGTTTAATGAGACAATGACTCTGGAATGCAGCTTTTCCAGAGTAGGAACCAGTGCTCTGTTCCTTCTCTCTGAGAAGCGTTCTCCCTTACAACTTTCAGTTTCCTTACAGTGCACATGAAAATCTGCTGAAGTTGTACAAAATGTACCTATAGTATTTTCATCTACCAGAGACCACAAATTAATGAATCAGCTATCAGCCACTGACCAAACAGAAAAGGCCAGGCTAGGCAACAATACAATGAGACACCGTCTGAATACTTCCTGTTTTCTTTACACAATAGGAATCAGAAATTTCAAAGGGTCCTTTTTGTTTTTCTAGAGTAAAACATCAAAGGCACAATGTCTACAAACATCTCTCTTTGGGGAAAATCTGATGAAGGAAACCTTGGCTTGGTAGGAGATACAAAAAGAAAAGGGTTTTCCATGGATTGAAGCAGAGCTTCCCCTCCCCCATCCCTGTGATCACGCTGATTGACAAGACAGTTTTAGGGCAGCAGCTGTTATATAAAAGGGGCGCACCTATAATTGTCTGAGTCTGGGCAGCTATCTCTTTGGTTGTCTCTATAAATGCACACTGACTGGTATGCATGGGAATCCGATAACCTAAATTTCACAAGCTCAACCCTCCCACTTCTTCTGTTCAAGTCCCTAGCCCCAGGAAAATGAGACATCACAAGCGCAGCCAGGCCCATGAGACCAGGATGAATTCTGAACATGTGATTTCCCAAAACTGGTTGGACCACAAGGTTATCTCTCCCAGTAGTGTTGAGAAATTGATAAACACTATCAGAACAAGGCTGATTTTAATCTTCATTTTAAATATATGCTTTTAAGAAGTTAAGAGTCAATATAAAAACAAATGCAGAGAAGGTAAGACAGGCTGTAGACATCCTCCCAAGGATGACACACTCACAAAAAAAAAAAAAAACACATCATAAGATGAACCTATTACACACTGTCCCATCCAGCAACACCAGCATCTGCGGCAAAATCCTTTACCAGCTAGAGTGGTGTGATGGTGGCATGGTTCCAAGTCAAGCAGGTAGTGGCAGGGTATTGTACATGACTTAGAACCTGAATGGGACCAAACCACAGCAAAAGCAATGCTACTATAACACACAGTGAGTCCTGACTATACCTGCTATCCAAGCATGAAAAATACCATGAACAAGTCTTGAGAAAAATGTCCAAATACAAGCACATTTTAAGAATATTTATATATATAATCTCATTTAACAGAGGTGAGAAACCCATCCTTAAGCACTGCAGAACCTAATTAACTTACTCTACAATTCAGAAGTGCTATAAATTATAAGTTCTCATCTTTCAATTTTCCTTATAAAAACCCCAGGTTACTATAAAGACTTCCATACTCCTTGCTTCAAAATTAAATCAAGCAATACTTCTACTATTTTGTCATTTCAGCTTGGCTTCATGTAGAAGCCCTGTGTCTCATGATTCTACTGCCTTTCTGAACAAAACACAGAGCTTGTATGGTCACACACAGAATATGGCCTCAAATCACGCCAAGAAGTTACACCTCTTAGGAGCCAGCTAATGCGAAGGTCAACATCTCCACAACACAGAAAAATGATCAAGTTCTTGGAGACGGTCTCGGAAGTCCAGAGCGCTTACCTGGTTCTCCTGAACCACAAGCCCTGGAAGAAACCAGCAACGATATTGCAAGGAACTCAGACAGCCCTGTGCAGAGGCCCATGGATATGGATTCTCTAACCCGTCAAGCCTTCAGATGACTGCAGCTCCAGCCAGCATCTTTACCACATCAGAGCCCAAGAGGGAGCTGGGGCTGCCCACCTAACCTCTTCCAAATTTTTGTGCCATACAAATCACATGACATAATGCTGTTATTTGAAGCCACAAAATTTCGGGGTAAAGCAACAGAGAACTAATCCCCAAGCCTTGACATCCCTTTACAACTCATCCGATGCAACAGCAAATATTTGTCGTGAGGACCCAGGCTGTCATATATAAGCAGGTAGTGAAATGCTCAGTGAATTGTTAGTACTATTCAAGAACATTAAAACAAACATCTAGGACTGGGGAGAGAGCTCAGCAGCATAAGCGCCTACTTGGCAATCAGAAGGTCTTGAGTTCAATCTTCAGTACTGCAAAAAAAAAAAAATCTACATCACTCTTCTGACTTACTAAGATTGGCACATCCTTACGATGTCCAGATAGTTGTTGTTTTGTAGAATATAAACAAAGCCTGGCACAATTTTCCATCACCGCATTGAGAATGTCTGCATGTATTCTCCTAATTATCATTCCAAAATACTTACAGAACAGGAGCTTTGTGGTTTCCTCTAGCACATGACATACTATAAATGAATATTTTAAACTGTACCAGTGTCAAAATATTTTTCTCTCAACAAAGTGTTGGTGAATTTATACTACTTCAACAATGAATAAATCACTTCAAATGAATTAGTTTCAGAATCTAGTTGATCACATTTCATTTAAGGAGGAGAGCTAATTATTTTCAGAAGGGCACCATCTGAGGTTCCTCTGGCTGTTGTTCATTCCTGGGTACCACAGTGAGGCCAGGAGCCATCCATGAAAGAAATCAGACATGGCTGGGGAATACCCAGTATGCCAAGCAAGGTGATAGGCTTTGTCCTAGGAAAATGTCACAATCTCTTATCTTGCCAGTTGCCAGCCACTCATTTGTATAGACACAGTGACATACACAGACTTTCCCTCAAGCCCAGTGCCTCTGTGAAAAGGGCATAGCACTGAGTCTGCAAGGACAAACCACTTGGGCTGAACTTAAAAGTCTTCCTCAGGCCAAAACCTTACACAGCTTCCAGCTCTTTCAGCCTTAACTGCCTACCACCTTGCAACATATACAACCTCGGTCCCAGGTAGGTGAGCCTGTGTTCCTGTGTTCATTCTTGTTTCTCTCTCTCTCT
>NDGM011023654.1:5307-22715 GCA_002564305.1 Octomys mimax
CCCCCCCCCCAGGGGGATGTTCAGACATCTCCCATGGAGAGTGCAGTGATCCAAGAAATGAAGAAGGGAATCTACAGCCTCCTGAGGCCTGGGTCAAAAGTCATACAATATCAATTTTACTGCATTCTGTTGGCTAGAGCCACCACAAGCCCAAATTAAGATTAAATAGGCAGTAAAATAGATTCAGCCTCTAGATGGGAGATGCTACACATATCATGTGTCCATATTTAGTCTATCACAGAATTTAAAGGAATACGAAAAAAATCATGACAAGTCTAACATTCTTAGGTAAAATCACTTCTGATATATATCATCTTATAGTATTCTTAATTGAACCTTAGCTTAGCATGTTTTATGTTTTTTACGTGTCTATTATAGCCTTGAGTCTCTTAAATGCTAGTAGCAATCAGACATATTTATTTTTTATTAATTAAATAAACATTGAGTACCTGTTGGTGTCAGGGTCTGTGGTTTATCTATTGCTCTCAGAAATATCAATAACCTTTTATGTAAATTGATTCTTTACTGCTCTAGTATAATATTATTAATATGTTTTAACATTTTTGTAAGTAAATTATTGACCATTAATAGAAGAAAGACTATTTTATAATTATTCATTAGAAACCCAAGCAGTATTCTTTCCTATTGTTATCTACCTTTGTTCTGAAATTGTAGCCAAAAGAGAAGAAGAAAACTGGTAGGGCTTATCTTTTATATTGTATTCCAAACATATAAAGCGTGTACTCTTTAGCAAATTAATAGAATGTTAAATAGACAAGATACATACTTAAATGTACATTATTTTCATGATGAATCACTATTAGAATATCTCCAGCCAAAGTTATTCAGTTGTCATTACCACCAACTAAATAAGATGTATGTGTTGATTGTTACAAGCTCCTTTTAATTCTGTTATAGTGTTCCTCTAAAAAGAGAGGCTGAAAGGCAAAAGGTACAAAGTTGCTGCATCTTATCCATTCCACACCAGTTTTCGCTTTGATATTATTTCCCTACAAAGGATATCTAAAAGCTAAAACCCTATACAAAATAATTTAGGCCATGTCATTTTTACTGAGCACAACTCAGTTTTCATATAAAATGTTCCCAAAATATTTCTTTGATAGTTTTGTTTTTAAGGCCAGCAGACTGCATAGACTTCCTGAGCTTCAACAGTGGCATTTTTTAGGTGAGATTCAAAAGACTCTGAATCACTGGGTTTAGCACATTCTCTTCTCGTTTTCATAGTAGAAAGTCTATTTCATGCCTGAGACTTAATGGAGATAGGATTGGAAGAGATAGGAGAGAAAGGAAGGGGATGCAATATGTGTATGTACCAATATACTTTGATGAATGCATTTATTATGTATTGCAATCATATATGAATAGAAAAGGAAAATAAAAAGAAGCCTTAACAAAAAGTTAATAAAAATCCATGAAAAACAGTTTACAATCTATTCAATTCCCTGGATTTGTAAAGCTGACCTACTGTCTACACAAACAGTATTCATGGCTACCATGGCAACAGCAAAGATGTATATGTAAATAGTCTCTGCACCTGACATGCATAGGATATGCTTGGTGAGAAGAGCATAAAACACTTCAATATAAACAACTGATTGGTCTGGTGTAGAAGATTTTTCATAATGTGTCCTCTGATAGAACTTTTCTGTCTATATTGCCACTACTCCTTTACTCTAACCTGTGTTCCAGCCCATATGAATGACACCCTTTTCTCTGGCTATATCTTCCCTTGCCTACCTCTAGGACTTTGTTCATCATTTTCACCCTATGCATTCTTCAAGGCTCATTTCAAACACAAATTCCTTTCACAAAAAAATTTCCTCCTGAATTAACAAACCACTAAGCCATACTCATTTACTGCCAAACAAGTGCTACCTCTCCTTATTCCTACCCCATTGCACCTTCTTTCTTCTGTGGGTAGAAGTTGTTTCTGTATCTTATCTTCATCATTAATTAGGTTCTAAGTCACGGAAACATTTTATTCCACCTCCTATAGTACCTTGGAAAATATCTATTTAGTTGAATTAAAAACAAAGGGAAGCAAGTACTGTGGCCATTTGCCCAAATGGACTGAGTACTAATACTGGAAAAATGGTAACTTTTTCCTTTAAAACTTGATAATGTGTATACTCCTTAAAATTAATTATTAGAGAAAAATATAATAGCCGAATGAATATGTATGGTAAGTTCATTACTCTGCATGTGTTTTTTCATATATGTAAATGCACATTATTTAGTCAAAACTATCATATTAAATTTCACCCTGTAATTCCTATGGGCTGTCAGCTGTTCATTAAATCTTGATTTTCTGTCAGAAGGAATTAATAATCGTGCCTTTGAGTGAATTTAGAAGCAATGAGGGATTGAGCAGAAATATTTGAATAGCCTCTTGGTAGTAAATTGGATATCCAGTTTTCAGCTTAGTTTTAATGGGAAAAAATGAATTCAGAAGCTGTTTTTTACTTTTTAATATTTTTCTTCCTTTTTAAGTGAATTAAAATGGAAGGGTATAGTTCATTGTCAGTGATGGAAAAAAAATCTATTTTTATTTATTTATTTATTTATTTATTGTCTTTTAAGATGTGCAGTTTTATTGAACTGGTTTCAAGTCAGTGTACAGGTAAGCCCTGGCTGCCTCCACACCTCAACTGGCTCCCAGGGAGACCAAAAGCCTTCATATATCAAGTTGGGAGACAAAAGGGGGCCATGATGGCTGACCATTTAAAATAAAACAAAATAAAAAAGTATTAAGGTGAAAATTAAAAAATTTGCATTACATAATTTACACAACAGCAGTGCTGTCACTTCCCCTGCATATCTCGGGGAGGTCTTTGCCCTACTCTGTGAAGGTTGGGCAGCTTTTGGGAGGATGAGGGACTTCCTGTAACAATGCATCTCGATATTTGGAATGATTTTTTTTTTTTTGTTTTTGCGGAACCGGGGATTGAACTCAGGCCCTTGCGTTTGCCAGGGAAGTGCTTATTCCACTGAGCCATCTCCCCAGCCCCAATATTTGGAATGATTAAAAAACAAAAAACAAAAAAACAATGTGCAATCAAAGTCCTCGGCCACATTGTATACCTTTGAGGATGCTCACTCCAACTGACTGGTTTACCAGCAGTTTTTAAATCCCAAGTCAAAAGTGCCAAAACAAAAAGCAAAACAAAAAAGAAAAAGAACAAGTAAAGCCATGCCAATCTCATCTCATTTTCTGCACGCAAGTTAGGTTTTTGTCAAGATAGGGTGAAATACTGCGAAGTAACAGTCCACCTAGAAACATTTGTGGTGCACGATTGAGGGGCCAAAGTCATACTCCTGCTTGCTAATCCACATCTGCTGGAAGGTGAAGAGCAAGGCCAGGATGTAGCCTCCAATCCACACAGAGTACTTGCGCTCTGGGGGAGCAATGATCTTGATCTTCATCATGCTGGGGGCCAGGGCCGTGATCTCCTTCTAAACCCTGTTGGCGAGGCCTGGGTACATGGTGTACCCAGACAGACAGCACAGACAGCACTGTGTTGGTATAGAGGTCCTTGCAGATGTCAACGTCATACTTCATGATGGGGTTGTAGTTTCATGGATGCCTCAGGACTCCATGCCCAGGAAGGAGGGCTGGAACAGAGCCTCTGGGCAGCGGAAATGCTTGTTGCCAATGGTGATCACCTAGCCGTCGGGCAGCTCATAGTTCTTCTCCAGGGAGGAGGAGGAGGCAGTAGTGGCCGTTTCCTGCTCAAAGTCCAGGGCAACATAACACAACTTTTCCTTAATGTCATGCACAATTTCCCACTCAGCCATATTGGTAAAACTGTAGCCACGCTCAGTCAGGATCTTCATGCAATAGTCTGACAGGTCCCGGCAGCCAGGTCCAGATGCAGGATGGAGTGGGGAAGGGGGTAGCCCTCATAGATGGGCACAGTGTTGGTGACCCCATCTCTAAAGTCCATCACAATGCCAGTGGTATGGCCAGAGGTGTACTGAGACAACACAGCCTGGATGGCCACATACATGGCTAGGGGTTTTGAAGGTCTCAAACATGATCTGGGTCTTCTCACGGTTAGCCTTGGAGTTCAAAGGAGCATCGGTCAGCAGCACAAGGTGCTCCTCAGGAGCCACATACAACTCATAGAAGGTATGGTGTCAGATCTTCTCCATGTTGTCCCAGTTTGTGACAATACCGTGCTCAATGGGGTACTTCAGGGACAGGATGCCTCTCTTCCTCTGGGGTTCATCTCCCACATAGGAGTCCTTCTGACCCATGCCTACCATGACGCCCTGGTGCTTTGGGCACCCCACAATGGAGGGGAAGATGGCACAGGGGGCATCATCTCCCGCGAAGCTGGCCTCGCACATGCTGGAGCCATTGTCTACAGTGAGCGCAGCAATATCATCATCCATAACGAGCTGGTAGTGGTGTGGGCTGTGGCAGAGAAGCAAGAGGATGTACTTGCGTGGACTCAGCAGGCCTTTTTTTTTATTAACTTAAAGAAGTTTCTCAAATTCAAATGAGACAATATATAGCCAAGCCATATGCCTGAGTCTATAAGGTGATCCTATGGAAATCAAAGGAAAACTCAATTCAGTGACACAAATTTGAATGATGTTTAAATAATGTTTTTAAAGTAAACAATACTTACCCCAAATAGAATTATTGTCAAACAGTGGTATTTTATCAATTATTTACATTACAACTCAGTCTCTAAAAGCAGGCTATCTTATTACTTACTTTTATTTTATTTTTTTGGCAAAACTGGGGATTGAACTCAGGCCCTTGCACTTGCCAGGGAAGCACTTGTTCTACTGAGCCATCTCCCCAGCAGGTTATCTTATTACTATCTCAGACAAACTAACATAGCAAATTAATAAAATGTAGATCTTAATTTTTAGTTTCAGCTATACCTTTCTGTCCCATAACCTTCGATTTAAGGGCCATTAAAAGTATACATGATTGAGACACTGATAAACAGGCATAAAATCTTGTAGGTTTCTTTCATCTCTACTCCTTTTTTCTTAGCCCAGGCGCACCATGCAGTATCCATCAGTACATCTAGCTGTGAGACTGCTGCTAAGATATCCATCGACTGGGCAGTGGAGAATTATAGTCACATCCCGAGAGGCATTAAGGTGGACAGTGCATTGAGGCTATGTGCAGTATTACTGAATGAACTTAGGTGTGTCACTCAATTGCCACCCTCCTTTTTTCTTCAAATACCAAGTAGCACATGGCTTGAAGTGTCTTTTATATAAGTTAAGAGGAAGTAAGTAGCACACACACCTCCAAATTATTTTTATGCTGAACTTGGTTTTATACTAAGCTTTTGAATATGGATGTGGTTCACGTGTACTACAGTCATTATATTTCACATGAAGGAATGAAATCTAACACAAGAACCTCTATCAGAAAGAGCCGCAGATCTCTGGATGCTTTATGTTTTTGTCTTCTTCTCTCACTGTCCTTCGGGATCACTAGCAGCACCAGCCTACTGGTAAAACTGCACAGGCAGTTTCTTCTGTCTAATTTAGACACTTGTCTAACTTGCACTATTCTTTGTATATGAAACATTTTGTCTGATTAAGTTGAATAGATCTTCTCTTTTGGTTTGTGCTTTTCAAAAACCATAAAAGTAAAAATGATAAATGTCAACAAGCAGAATTAGATGAGTCAACAAGAACTTGAGAGAATTCAGTGGTAAAGGCCAAAAGCTAGATACTCATCTGTGGATAATTGAGAATTGTCAGCAAATCAATAATATTTTGCTGCACATGATGGTTATGTATGACAAGCATTATTCTCTTCATAGCTATTTAGATTCACACCCAGGCCTCCGCTTAAATAAGGCTTCAGATAGGATGTAAATAACCTTTAAAAAAAAACAACAAAACCTTGTTCTAGTATCACTTTTGAAAGTGTTTGTTTTTCCATACATAATTTCAGTTTACAGCATTATTACCTCTGCATCCACACAGCAAAGACTTTTGTATCAATGGAGGGCAATTGTAGTCCATTTTGTTGATTCTCTTAAGGATTTTCATTGGCTAAGTATCATCATCCTCATTTTATACATGAAGAAATTAAGACCTGACAAAATTAAATATAGTGCCTAAGATCATCCAGTTGGCAAACCATAAGAGTTAGGAGTAGACCTTAGATCTGTCTAATTCTGAACGCTTTGCTTTCTGTACTGCTTCATGTCATAGCTCTGTTTCAGAATCTTACTTATATTTGATCTCCATAAATAAGTTACAGAGAATTGGGCATCACTTCCTGTGAACTGGTCTTGGTTCATCAGGGCTAAGGGAAAAGCTCAAGTGGTTACTGAGAAACATCTAAGTTATAACCACTGCTCTAATATCTGACATTTGAAACCACTCCTTTCTGAGAAAAAGAATAGATCCAGAGATGTCAAAGTGTTTTGTGCAATTCAAAGCCAAACACTTGATTTCATTCATTCATTCATCTTACTTGTGTCTATATGTGTGTGTCTTTCTCACACATACACGCATATTTGGTGGTTATACAGATTTTAAAGTCATTTGTATTAAAGAGAATTTGTTCTACCTTTTCTTGATTACATAATGATGCAGCTTTCCCCAAACTATATAAATCACTATATAGTTTTATAACTCTCCTGAGCACCTTTGTTGTGAGTTCTAGTTTTGAGCCCTCATTTTAATGCTCTAGAGTAGGGATGGCCTTTGGCAAGAAAGAATACCATGTCAGGAGGGTTCTGGAAGCCACGTTGCTTTTCTTTAATCATGAAAGGCCACTAGCACTTAATGATATGACCTAGTTTTCTAATCTAATTTAATTGACTATACAGTGATATGGGCATTGAGGATTAGGTATAACTCCACTTCTATCCAAAGTTCAAAATGACTTTAGAACAAAGTATAATAGCTTCTCATTTCTTGTGAATGGCTTTATGTATTAGCATATATAATTTTGTTTATGTTCTCTTTTCAAGATGATACCTTAAAAAGAATCTATAAAAGCACAATATAATTTGTTCTACTGGAAAATGGCTTGATTTAGCCAAAGGATAATGATTAATGTAAACATTGTATAATGCTTTCGAAAGCTTTTTCTTATGCCAGTTAGAACTGAAGAGATGTCCTAACGAAGTTCTAAGTTGCTTTCAACTGAAATAAAATGAATTCCTACATGTGTTACTTTTCAAAGGTAAACAATTTCAGACTTTTTCTGTGTTACTTGTACCAAGTGCCAACAAAATGTTTATACTAGATTTTAAAAGAAATGAATTCTAAAGTTACTTCCAATATGTTTTGTGATTACTAACTCACTTTTATTTAATTGCTTTCCTTTTGTTTCCCTTATTGTGAACTAATTTGTAGATATTCTGATTTGCTAAATGGCTTTAGTATTTGGGTTTAATTTACTGGAAAGTTGATCTTAGAAATTAATATTTTAAGATGAAAACTTGCCTTTCACGTATTTGTAAGTATATATGTAAGTGTAGAAGTAACCTGTATGTAAACATACTCTAACTATTCTGTAGCTTTAAAAATATTACATTTTGAAGTAATTTCAGACATGAAAAAATTACAAAAAATAGTCTGAATTTTTATATACCCTCCATCCAGATTCTCAAATATTAACATTTCGCATTTACTTTATGCTTCTTTCTATATACATACACCCAAAAATCTTTTCGATGTCTGAGAATAAGTTGTAATATGATCCTTCCTTATTCCTAAATACTTACAAGTGTATCAGAGAGGCCCTTTGTTCCTTGAAAATACATTCAAGACTCACTGGATTCTTAACATGATAAATACTAACGAATTCTATATATACTTTGTTTTTCCTATACATATATATCTATGATAAAGTTCATAAGTTAGAGGAAGATTTTAACAAAAATAGTAATAAAATACAATAATTATAATAGCATGCAGTTATAAAGGTTATGTGACAGTGGTGTCTCTCAGAATAACTCATTGTACTATAGCTTCCTTCTTGTGATGATGTGAGTTGACAAGAGCTGCATAATGAGATGAAACGAGGTACATTGTGACAAAACATGAGGTTACTGCAGGAGGATTAGTTGGACACAAGCATGACATAGCAGTTGGTCTGAGGACCCAGACAGTTACTTCCTAAGTGACTTATGTGCAGGTAGTATATAATCCATTAGGTGAAGGTCTGTTTATACCATATGCAGGATAGAGTGTTATGACAGTTCATCATGCTACTTAGAATGATGTACAGTTTAAACTCAGATTATTCATTTCTAGAATTTTTCTTTAATATTTTTGAACTCTGGATGGTATTAAATTAAACCATGAAAAGTAAAATTTTGGATAAGTAAAGACTCCTATATTTTTTCAAAATAATATTCTTTTATATAGGTAAATTTTTCATCATCAGTTAATTAATATTTCTGATACACTATTTAAACTGTAGGGTTTATTCAAATTTAATCAGTTTCCCTACTGTTATCCTTTATTTTACGATTCTCTGTTCATGTCAGCTTAGCCTCTTTTAATCTGCAATTACTTCTCTGAAAAAAATGCATACCCTGTGTAAAACCATGAGAAAACATACAGATCCTCAGTCTACAAAATAATTTACTTATGATCCTCAAAAATATAATATTTTAAGTTATGGTACACCTCCAAGAGAAGTACATATGCATATTTTTATTTCTGATTTCCTCTAAGAAACAAAATAATTAAAATAATGCCTAGATATGTTTTTTAATTGTTAAAAGAGAGTACAAAATAGTATTAAAACAGAAAATTATAAATGAAACAGAATTTCCTAAACAAAATAATATGAATTGACAGTATTTGTTGTAATGCCTAGTGTGTCTTCAAAGTACTTGTTCATATTACCAGATATGTACCTGCAAAATTGGAAGAAGAAATAAAAAAAGAAAAAAAATATAAGAAATTAAGAGGAGAAAAAGGAAAAAGAATTGAAAACGGGAGACAAAACAAATTAAGCATTAACTGTTCCTTTCCATGTGTTTTTAAATTAAGACTTCTTTTTGGAAGTCAACATGTAACACTCTTAACATAAATCTTTATCTAAACATAGGACAATTTTATAAAAGCAATACTATAGAAACTATGTATGTAATAAGTTAAGGATAATCTCTTTCATATAAAGACTTCAGGCAATTGGTTCTTCCTTCTGAGTTCAGTTACATTTTTCCCAAGACATTTGAAACTCAGAATATTTAGCAGCTTGTCAAGTACTGTATTTTGGTTTCTTCCATCATGCCTTATGACCATCTTCTAACTGCCAGACTTATGCCAGACATTTAAAACTAAGTCTGAAAATCTAAGTGTAATGGGAAGTTCTCAAGAAGATTTTTCTGAGGAGAGGGTAACAAAGAATATGAAGACAATTCATTTGTCCCCAAAAGACCTCCCAAATACTTGTCATCTATCAATTCAGGCTTCTTTTTTTTTGTTAAATAAGACCTTCCTATAAAATATAGAGAAAGATAGTTAATATTATCAATATTTCTCACCTCCATGTTAACTATATCAGTGGCTACTTTCTGGAATATGAAGGAATGGAATATTTTATTGACGAGCCAGGCAAATGGAAGAAGTAAGGGAGTGTAAGGAGTGAGAAGGCCTGTTTGGGTCCGTCTGATGGGGAATTAGCAGACATGATGATACATTCTTGTAATCCCACCACACCGAGAAGCTGAAGCAGAAGGATTGGAACTTCAAGCTCAACTTTGACAGCTTAGCAAGACTTTGTCTCAAAAATTAAAAGAAAAAAATATTTAAAAGGGGTTTGGGAGTAGCGCAGTATGAAGGACCTGGGTTCAATCCCCAGTACTGTCAAAAAAAGAAGGTAGGTGGGGAGAAGGAGAAGAAGAGGGAGAGGGAGTGGGAGAAAAGAGACATGAGAGTCTCATGCATCTGCAGACAGGCAGCAGGGAAGGAATACAGGAAACAAAGGGAAGTTAACCTACTTTGCAGTTTTGTCTGATAACACCAACCTTAGAAGTCCAAATGTGATTTTATTTCTTGTCATAATTGCAAATGATGATGAACAATAGCACTAATGCTTCCTGGATAATGTCTCTTTGTATGAATTTTGAAACTGAAATTTGAAGGGCTTTTTGTTTGTTTGCTTGGTTGGTTGTTTTGGGCTGGCACAGAGTGCCCTGCGGGCAGGGCTGGCACCTTATGTGGTCCTGGGATCTAACCGTGGTCTCCCATGGCTGCCTAAGTTTGCCTAAGCAAGCGCTTTAGACTGCTGAGCTATCTTGCCAGTCATAAAGTTTTATTATTAGTAAAATAGCTGTGTCATCTTTAGCTCTTTTCTTTCCTTTTTCTCCCTTCTGTGATTTATTTAACACTTCATTTATAGAAGGCCCTATAAAGATATGTCATTGTTATACTGAGATATATATTGCCAGAAGATGAATTCTAGTCTGCAACTGTATGACACTGGTCTAATAGCTAGACTTGCTAGACCTTAGTAGTATTCCCTTGTATGAAATCATGTTGTTGAATTTGGTGATTCCTATACAATCTCACTAGGTGTACATTCAGAGATTTTTATTATAGAAATTTAGGAAGCCACTTAAGAAGGGGCCATTCTATTCATTGAATTTATTGTTTGCTTGGTTGCTTTGGTTTGCTTTTTAGTTTCATGAATGATAGGAAAATATACTTATCACTGAGCAATATTCTATGCTCTTGTATATATTTTTAATTAATAGACTATTCATAGAGCTTTTCTATGCACTATAGTCCATAGCAATGAGAAGGATAGATATATTAACCCTATTAAATGATTATATATATTTAGGAAAATGTTACTTTTTTGGAAAATGTTAAATGAAAATTAAAACATCAACTTTGGAAATAGATAAAATAATAACAAGTAATTAGTTGACCTAAATTAAATACTGGATTTCCATATGGTTATGGAATCATACTTTGAGTACTAATATATATTAGAGAATAGCCATTCGGAAGAGTACATTTTTATGCATTTGAAATACTGTCTCAACATTCAGCCTTTAACCCATTTTACTCTTCATTCATTATTCTTTTTTACGCATACAATTTTAATTATATAAAATAACCCAAAAAGAAAATATTCACAATGGCTACAGTTTGTAAATTTGTCTTAATGATAGTACAGTTCTATTTGGAAAAGCAATATATATGCCCCTATGAAAACAACTCAAAAGAAGAAATTCTATCATAGGATTTTGGAGGTCTGACAATAGTTGATAGGGCTTCCATAACAAATATTGCAAACTGGATACCTTAACAAATGAAACTTATTTCCTTACAACTCTTGAGGTTAGAAGTGCAAAGCAGCTTCAGGCTCAAATCTCTCCTTCATTTGCTGATAGCTACATTTTCTGTGTTTTCTCATGGTCATCCCTCTGTCTATCTTGTATGTATCTTAATATATTTATTTCTTCTTTCTTCTCTTCCTCCTGTGCTCCCTCTCTCTTTCCTCTTCTGAGACTCAAACCCAGGCTTTGCACATACCAGGCAAGTGCTCTCCCATGAAACCACATTCCCTGCCCTTTTTTCTCTTTTAAAGATATATCAAATTACATTAGGGTCCACCATAATGAACCCATGTTAGCTTTATCACTGCTTTAAAGGTGGCTCAATAAGAGCTTAAAAGGAAACACAATTTAGCCTATAATACCGTTTATATTAAAGAACAAGGATTTATGTTATTCTACTACAGTTTCATGTACAGGATGTATTTTTAACTTTGATTATACAATTTTTCCTCTACAAGTGTGTTAGCTTATCAGAATGTGCCAAGGATATGAAATATATTGCTTCCAAATAGATAATCAAACATTCACTACATTTTCAAAACATTTGATTTTATTTCCTTGTTAAACATGACAGAAAATTGGGTGTTGTTTTCATATCACAAATCAGCCAATAAACCAGACATTTTACTCTGTATTGATAAGGATTTATCTCTTATTATTACAATGGAAAATTATATTACTTTAATTTCTAAGACTTCCTTAATTATAAATACAATGGACTTTCTATTAGTGAACTTGTATATAAAGCAGTTGCTTAAGTCTGAAGTAGATTGCTAAAAGGAAAAGTAACCAAGTGCAGTGTGGCCCAGTACTGAAACACAAAATTGAAGCTTCTGACATTTAACTATATTCATGATTTTGTTCTCTGGTTGACTTTAAAATGTTTTATGCAATAAGTTAAAAATATGATTGATGACATTCAAAGGTAAAAGTATTTTAAGAAAGTATGATAAAACATAGGCTCTCTATTATGTAAGGTTTATATCTAAAATGTCCTTTAAGTGTGTCATGTGTTCAGAGTGGGACTTGTGGAAAATGCTTGAATCATGAGAGAACTATCCTTACCAGTGGATTAGATTAATCCATTTATGAGTTCATAGTTGGATGAGCAGTGAGAAGGTGGATTACAAATGGTGGCTAACTGGGGCAAGAACTGGAAGGTTGAATTTTTGTCCTCAGCTCTTTTGTTCTATCTCTATGTCTCTGTCTCTGTCAGTCTGTCTCTTTCTCTCTGTCTCTCTGCATCCCTCCTTCTCTCCCTCCCTCCCTCCCGCCCTCACCCTCTGCACCCTCCCTCTCTGTTGACTATCATGGATTGAGCAGCTTTCTTCCACTAGGCTCTTCTGCTGTGCCATTTCTGTCTTGGGCCTAGGTAACTGTTGACTAAACCCCCTGAAACCATAAACCAGGATGAACTATATTAAGCCTCTATTCCTTTAAGTCACAGGTATTGGTATTTCGTACAGCAGTAGGAAAACTGATCAATACAGCTTCTGTTTGTCATATTTATACTGCTACAACAAAATACCTGAAGAAATCAGCCTATAATGAGGAAAGCTTCATTTAATTTGTAACTTAAAGAATTATTCCTATGACTGGGCAGACCTACTTCTTCCCCTCACCTGGTGAGGGGTGGTAGATTGTACAGGAAGGAACATATATCAGAGAAATTTCTCATATTTTCTTGAGTCAGTAAGCAGAAAGAGAGGAAGAGTGTGATCTTACAGTATTCTTGGAGGGTGCACCCTTAGAGATATTTTAAAAGTTCCACTGCCTCCCAGTAGTGCTATCCTGGGAACTGAGCCTTTAATGTATAAATGTTGCTTAAGGCTCATCCCAACCATAGTGAGGCATAACTCAAATTGTATATAGTTAATTACATGGCTATGGTACCAGCCAGAAACTATATCTGAAGTCTTCATACTTGTTTACTATATTGCTGTATACCACACCATCTCCTCCATAAATGACACTAATAGTGATACTTGCATAATAGTTCAACTATGCACTCATAAATGGACTGACCCATGATCCAGTCATCTTCTAGAAGTCCCCCCTATAAACACATGACACATTAAGAGGACTTTTAGATATAAGCTTTACATAACAAAGATCATATGTTTTTCATACTTCTAATATAGTGATATGATTTATTAATTTATTCATGTAAAGTTTTCAGCACAGTTGCTTGTATATAGTAAACTCTCAAGAATTTCTATTTGCATATTAGTGTATGTGTTTTCAGGTAAATGTTTATATATATATATATATATATATATATATATATATATATATGCCATATATATTCTTCACCCCTACATTGATATGCTACGGTGGTATGTGGTATAACTAAGAACTACTCCTGCTCTCATGGTGTATGAAATATCAGAGACCTCTTAAACTGGATATATGCCTGAAATGCTACATGTTTCTTTGTGCAGGCATGGAGGTTCTACAGAAGCATGTGTAGTGACTGCCTCACAGATCCTACTTCTAATTTATAGTTGGACAGAAATCCAAATCCCTTCCTTCTTTTTTACTGCTTGATACAAATTTATAAATATCTGTAAATTCTTCTTTTGTCTACATAGGGCCTTAATGTTTAACCCATTTCTAGCTCTCAGAGGAAAAAGAACATATTCATTCCACTTACATTTTCAGCAGTATCTACTATAAGTGTTCTCACTCCTTAGATACTGAATAAATCATGAAGTCTTATGAATTGAGAAACTAATAAATAATCCAATACACTGGGAAAGGCTAAAATTTCCTCTACTCTGGACCCACAGTAGTCTAAAATCTTCAAGAAATCACTGAAAGGTGCAAGCGTCTTATGCAGAGGTTACAGAGGAAGGAATAACTAGGTTTGACTTGGACAAGATACTTGACCTCTCTGTACCTCATTTCCTCTAGCTGTAAAATGGAGATAGTTAAATGATCTGTTTCCTGAGGATATGAAGGTTAGGATAATTTAGAATGCACTTAGATTAGTTTCTGGCACAAAATAAGTGATCACACTTACTGCAAATCTGTACTACAGAAATAATAGCAAATAATGTCAAGTATCTCAAGAGTCACCTACAAACTGTTCTGTTTCACAGAAGTCACCCAGATAAGAGTCACTGTTGATATAATAAATATTTCCCAATGAGGTAGCTCTTTCTTGATATTAGTGTGAGGGTGAATGTTCATGAGCAGAATGGGTATTATAAATTGGTATCAGCTAAGTTTTTCCTAAAGCTCTTTAAAAGCAGACTAGTAGGATATTTGGTATGGGTTTCTTTAGTACTTCACAATCTTTGTGTCTCGTGTCTGAATCATTAATGTGCATCTTTTTCCAGTTTAAAATCTGTCATAATTCAACTATGTCTCTCTTAACTTAAACCTGTCATTGGAAGAGAGGAAAAATATGGGATTCATTGAGCTCTATTGCTTCTTTATGATGCTAACTTTAATGTCCACATAGAAATAGCTATATGTCCGTTGACCGAAAACCACTTCTATATTCTTCAGAATAGGAGCTATATAGCAACCTGTAAGAAATGTAGTCTTTCTGTACATTCAACATTGTGTTTTATTTCATGCTACAGTTTTTAAGTGAGGGAGATAAGAAAAATAAGCCAACTGGAAAGGTGAGAGGCAAAATAGGCACCATATATGATGCTTTCTTTGTACCCAAAATAATCCTAGATGCTAGAAGTGAGAAGATGAAGAAAATGCATTTTTTGCATGCAAAGATTTCATTAAAATTGGGGTAGATATAAGTATATAATTGTAGCATTGTAAATCTATAGTCTCATTAAAAATACTATGGGCACATAAAGAAAAGAGTAACAAACATTGTCTAATGTAACCAAAAACTTCACTGTAGTGCTGACTCTGATTTATGGAGCAAAGGATTTTTGAGCTCATGGTCAAATTCATGGTTATGAGTGTGCAAAGCCCCTTCCAGAAAAAAGCAACTACACACACACACACACACACACACACACACACACAGCATTAGGAAAAGACCTTGTTACTCTCAAGAAAAGTAAGCATTTTGTGTAACTTGGCTTAAAGTCATGGAAGAACACTATTTAGAGTGATTACATAGGGAAGGATAAATTGCATTTGGTGCATGGTAGAGAACCTATTTTATGTCAAAGAACTGAAGCTTCGTAATATATAACAATGTCTCTACCACTATTGTGGTTATTTTTAATCCTTTAAGTAACAATGTATTTAACACAAAAACTGAAGTGAAACAGTAGTTAAAAGACATCTTGCAAATTTGGAAAGATTGTTTTCATTTTGAAAAAAAATATTTCATTTACAGAATATTTTAAGGAAATTCTTTTCTCTCCTGTGTATAGGAGAACAAACTAAATTAACAGACTTTAGTCAATTTAACAACTGCCTAGTAAGGGATGGGGAGATAGTTCAGCCGTCTAAGCACCTGTCTGACAAGCACAATAACCCAGGCTCAATCCCCGTTACATCATGCTGTACTGGTCCTGCCCCAAACCTGCCACAGAAATCGGGCATGGTGATGCACACCTGTAATCCCATTGCTGGGGAGGCTAAGACAGGATCACTGTAAGTCCAAGCTGCGCAGCATTTGCTTACTATGAGATTAAAGAAAATAGTTTCCTTCAAATTCCCAAGAGTCAGACTGGGGTTATAGATAATGGCTCTTATTTGACATTAGAATCAACATCAAAATGATCTCTTTATTATTATATCACACTGAGACAATTCAGATTTGCGGTGATAAGTTATAATTAATTATCGTTTGAATAACTCTTCTTGCCACATCATCTAACTCTTCAGTTGGATTAATCTAAGTAAAAACAAGACTGCACTAAATACATAAATAAAAGATTTAAAACAATTTTTTTAATTGCCTAGTAAAGATCCTAAGAATTCAATGTCAAGAACAATTGTGGTTAAATTGTAATTAGCATAACAATTGTATGTAAATTGATGCTTGGAGGTTTGAAAAGTTTACTCAAGCATTTTAGACATTCTCTGAATAATCTTTTCTATACTATTAATTTTAGTTTATCTTTGGGGAAGGGGTTCTCGAAACAAAAGTAAACATCAATATTTGTTCCTAGGCAACTATGATGAATTCTAAATTAGTTACTTTTTAATTTATTCCTTAAGTTTGTGTTACTTAACATCTGTGAAATATACCCTATCCTACGTAGTAGGTTAAAGATATGATAGAACATATCCCCATCCTCATATAACTCAGTGTATTTCAGGAGACCAAGGTGAAAACAACAAGAAGAAACTCATTAATTTGTGTTGAATCAGATTAATAGTGGTACAGGGTGCTTGATAGGACAGTACAAGAACCAAGTATGCACTGGGGAAGAGAACAAAGCTGCCAAAAAATGCTACCTATTTAACTTGAACTATAAAGTATCCCTAACTGATTTTTTTTTAGGGAAAAGGAAGCTGTCCAGTGTAGTCAAACTCTAGGTATTGGGCATAGATCAGAGACATAAGGACTATGCCAAAGTCTCAAATATGTAAGAAATTAAATTTGTGTGTCTTAATGTCAGAATGAAAGAACCAAAGTTGTAGGTTAGGCTAATGAGTTGGACAGCAGTGAAGAATGGTGCTGCTATAAAGGAGTTGGACTTTATATGTGGCATAGGATCCACTGACAAATTTTAAGCAGAAAGTGCCATGATTAAATTTGGGCTTTATACAAGAAATTTCTGAAAATAAATTAAAGGAAGAGACTGTAGCAATGGTTTTCAAACACTTGTATTCTAACACAGAGAAAGATTCTCCAAAACAGTTTGTATTTAAGCCAGATACGTGAAGGACAAGAATGATCTTTCTTTAGCGGAAATGTATATGCTCAAATCCACAGCATTTGCTTACTATGAGATTAATGAAAATAGTTTCCTTCAAATTCACAAGAGTCAAATTGGGGTTATAGATAATGGCTCTTATTTGACATTAGAATCAACATCAAAATGATATCTTTATTTATTACTATATCACACTGA
This sequence comes from Octomys mimax, assembly GCA_002564305.1. Taxonomy (NCBI): domain Eukaryota; kingdom Metazoa; phylum Chordata; class Mammalia; order Rodentia; family Octodontidae; genus Octomys; species Octomys mimax. Next base: position 22,637 of record NDGM011023654.1, read on the forward strand.
GACAGTTCAGATTTGTGGTGATAAGTTATAATTAATTATCGTTTGAATAACTCTTCTTGCCACATCATCTAACTCTTCA
>NDGM011023660.1:0-10988 GCA_002564305.1 Octomys mimax
TTTGTGGCAAAGTTTTTTTTTTTTTTTCCTTTTTTCCCCTTTTTGTAAAAAGTGCACAAAAGCCGGGCAGTCTCTTTGCAACATCAGCAGTGTTTCCGGGGAAGGGGTTGCAGGGAGGTCCCAGGCCTGGCACTGAAGCTCAGTGACAGTGACAGAAGGTGACCTCCTATTGCTTAGAGACAAGTGTTTCGGTTTAAATACCAGACAGTAAAAATAGAGCGCCGAGGGCTGCCCGCATGGTTGCCGAATCATTGCCAGCATGAACTGCTTAAATAAATAAAAAATTGAAATATTTACTTCTTGGTAAAAATTGCAGTAAAACCATTTACCTTCCTTTGTATTATACATAATAGATAGCTATACGGGGCTGACTGCTGCCCGAGGTGCGCGGCAGTGGGCAAGGGACCGCCCTGCCGGGGTCAGGAGACCTCGATGACCTCCACGCTGCTGGAGAAGCTGGCCTGCTTGCTCAGGGCTGCTAGTTCCTCGCCACGCGCACGCCCTTCTGCAAAGCCCTCCTCGAACTCCATTTGGCAGCTGCGCCTCTTGAACTGAGGGTCTGGGGTGGGCTCCTCAGGCCAGCTGGTGCATGTGTCCTGGGTGCTGCTGCCAGCACTGGTCCCTGGCATGCCTGCNAGGCTGAAGGCACCCTGTGCACCCTCAGGGCTGAAGCACCAGGGTGCATCGGGTGACGGTGTCCCCGGGGAGTCTAGTGGTGGCACCCAGGCCCCGGGGCTGGCTGGCTGGCCTGGGCCTGGCAGCACAGGTGTGGACAGGGCAGAGAGGCCGTGACGTGGAGTCTGGCGCCCTGTATCTCCGAAGTTCAGGCCCAGGCTGAGCGCCCCTGGGGAGCGGGCTGGGGAACTGGCAGGGGGCCGGTGCCGTCGGCGGGGCTTGGGGCGCATCTCTGTGCTGGCATCTGGGCTATCCGTGCCTGGTGAGGGGAGGCCCAGTGTGCCCCCTGAGGGGCTGTCCAGCTTGTACAACTTGGGGACCTCGCCAGGGTCAGGCAGCCCAGGGTGCTCCGGCCGTTGGCTTGGGGTGTAGGCCGATTTGATGTCCAGGGAAAAGGAGCGCTTGAGGCGGTTGGTGTCCTGCAGGCGGTCGGAGGACAGGTGCAGGCCACGCAGGCCCTGCTGCAGGGTGCTCGTGGCCGGGCCGGCAGCTGGGGCCTCCCCACGGGCGCCACACTCCCTAGCTGCAGCGCCCGCCACGCCTCCGGTGGCAGCACTCTCTGAGGTAGGTGGTGGCAGCCTTGGCAGTGGTACCCCTGCTGTGGGGCCCGGGAGGGGGTCGGGGCTACCTGGGCGGGGGGTGTCACCCTGCAGGGCAGCCAGCAGCTTCAGGCTCTGCTCGTACTCCAGCAGCTGGCCCAGGAAGTTGAAATTGGGTGAGATAGACGGGCGCCGGTCCTTCACGAACCTGGCGGGGAGGGGTTCCGTGGCTGGGGGTTTGGCAGTCGGTCCCCCAAAGCCCCCACACCCAGTCAGCCCCCACCCGCTAGGTGGCGCTGCTGTGGGAGGCCGGGCCCAGCCCGTGAGGGTACCTGTAGGCGTCGTCCGAGGACATGCCCATGGTCTTCATGATATAGGCGATGGCGATGGTAGCAGAGCGGGAGATGCCAGCGAGACAGTGCACGATGACTTGGCAGCTGGACAGCTTGGCTTTATCTGCACAGGTGCGCCGAGGGGACCATGAGGGCTGGGAGAGCAGGCCCCGCCCACCTCACGCTGCAGACCCCCTGCCCAGTTCACTCGGGCTCAGGGCCCTCTGGAAGCCCCGCCCCGGGCCGGGGGGCCCAGATTCCCCCCTCACCAATGAACTCGATGGACTTGTCCAGCCAGGGCAGCAGCTTTTCACAGTAGTTGTCATTGATGGGAATGCGCATGAAGCGGCTCTCGCAGATGAAGTCTGGCTTGGGGCAGGAGTTGCTGGCATTGAGGACGTAGCTTATTCCATTTTGGGTCATCAGATCCTGGAGGGGTGGAGGACAGGTTGGAAACGGGTGTGGTGGCCAGGAAGGCCTTCAGCTTTGGGATGCACTGGACCCTGGCCCCCGAGCCTGGAGTCAGCCCTGGACACCTTGGCCCAGAGCCCATGGCCGGGTGATGGTGTGGCAATGACAGCTTCCCCTGCCAGCCCACGTGAAGCTCACCCAGGCTCCCAGGAATGTTAGGGTTGCCTGGGCCATGGCTTTGCTCTTTTTCACCATTTTAAAAACAGACCCTCTCAGAAATGGCCGGGGGAGGACACCATGAAAGGGCCAGGAGCTGGTACCTCTGTGGCATGGCTGGGGACTGGGCTCCCCTCCTTACTCTCTGGCCCTCCCTCATGCCCCCACCCTTTCCTAGCCACTGCCCTGTGCCCCTGTACTGTCAGTGGGAGCTCGCTGCGCACACACCTTGTTGAGGACATCCTTCTGAGAGCCCAGGTAGAGGTGAGGCAGGATACGGGTCAGGCCGACGCTGGGCACAGGCAGGCAGGGCTGGGACAGGCTCATAGGTGGCAGGGTGGTGGGTTTGCCCTCACAGAGGCTGGGGAAGCAGGAAGAGAATGTGGCGAAGCCCCCTGCGGGAGGAGGCAAGTAGGCATGTCAGGCCGGCAGGTCAGCTGGGCAGGAGAGGCCAGGCCACAGCATCTGCCGTCGCCCCACCACACCCTGGGGACCAGCCCGGCCGGCCAGCCAAGCACCTGCTTCCTGCTGGCAGGTCACTCACGCCACAGAGGCGCGTGCTGATGCCCACTTGCAGCCTGCCCACATTCCTCTTCCTGCTAATTAGGGGCCAAGAACGCGGCCTGATGCTGCTAAGAACACTGAGGTGGCAGGGGCACATCATGCACCTGGGCGAGCAGGGGCTGGCCCAGACTTTCATGGGGTGTCACCCCCATCTTCTGCACACCTAACCCCAGCCTGGCTGCCCCTGCCCCACCAGGCACACGCCTCCTCCCTCCCTGACTTGGCTTCGAGCCCTAGCCTGGGCTGGGGTGCCAGGTCTGGGGGTGAGTCTGACAGAGGGCCCCCCTGGCCTGAAGCATGACCTTGCCCCAGAATGGGCACAGCCTGCAGTGGCGTCTACAGTTGGGTCGTGGCTGCCAGCCACCAGCAGGAGGGAGCTGATAGGGGCCAGTGAAGGAGCCTCTGCTGCAGGCCGGAGAGACTGAGCAAGGGTTCCTGGTGGGTCTGACTCAGTGACCACAGCCAAGCCAGCCTCTGGCCTCAATTTCCACATCCTGCCTCCGCACAGTGTTGCTGCGAGGCTCAGCAAAAACAAGGCTGAGCCACAGGCACGCCGTAGTCGGGACCTGGCTCTGGTGAGCCAGGGCCTTTGGCTCCTGGTAGGTCCCCAAGCAGCCTCAGAATTGCCTGCACATGCTTCCAGGCAGTGAGCCCCCCAGCAGGCAGTTTCTGACTTCCGCCTCAGTGGAACAACGGCTAAGCGCACCCCACTGCATGGGAGGAAGGTGCAGGGACCCAGGTGGCTTCTGAGGGTGGGGCGGCCATCCCTCACTCCCTGGCCCAGCTCCCAGCATGCCCTGTGTGAGCTCCCTGCCCTAGCTCTGGATCTGCAGCTGGGAAGGCCCCCAGGCAGGGAGGTAGAGGCACCAGCTTCAGAGATGTCTGGTCCCTTTCTTGGGAACCTACCAGAGAAGCGGGTGGCCCTGGCACTGGCCACGTCACAGTGCAAAGATGTCCCACAAGGAGGCCAACTTGGTGCTGGGCCTGTGGGTACCCCTAGATGGTACAGTTGGAGGTCAGTTTGGGAGGGACAGCAGGAGGAAGGGCGGGGCAGGGAGGCCCAGAAGTGGGGCTGCTCCCCATGGACAGATGGAGGTGTCCCCTTCCTCCACTGTCCCACCTTGCTGCTCCACCCAGGGAGGGCACCACTCTGTCCCTAGTGCCACTGTGTGAGAACCAGGAGAAGCCTTCCTTTGTCATGGGTGGCCCACTCTACAGCCCTTCCCATCTGTTCTCACTGTTCAGGGCAGGGGCTGTGCCCAGCTCAGGTGAGGGTAGATGGGCAAGGGCAGGTGGCCATGACACCTTCCTGGATGGGCTTTTAGGGGACTAGTGACAAAGACTCCAACCTCACTGGGCTGGACATCAGGACAGTGGAGGGGCAGCCCAGAGAGGGTATGGCTGTCCCCATCCTGGTATCTAGTGCGGCAGGCCTGCTAGCCCACAGGTTAGAGAGAGACTTCCTGGACCCTGTGCACTTCCACAGGAAGAGGCTCAGCCTGTTTCCGGCTAGGGCGTGCTGGGCACTGGGAGGGTCCCGTTCTGCCCACACTCCATGCACCCTGCCTCCCCAGTGCTCAGCCTCTGCGAAGCGGGGCCCTTCCCATCACAGGCCCACCAGGCAGGTTCAGGACCAGTGTGGACTCCAGAGGTCACCTGTGTGCACCCCACCCCTTGGAGCAGGCAGCTCATGCACCACGTCCTCAGGGCGGGGCTGTACTGCACCCTGGCCTGAGCAACCCACAGGGCCCCGGTGCCTCCTTGCAGATGGGGCTGGGGGCCACTGATCCCACAGACGGCAGTGTCTGAAAGCCAGTCTGGGGCTCAACCTTGCTGCGGGCAAGACAGCAGGGCTACGGCTGCTCTGCTGGCCAGGTGGTGGGATGGGGTGCTGTCTTCACCTTTCCATCTATACCTGCATCCTCTGCCTGTAAGGCCGAGGCCAGGTGGCAGGGGAGTCCTGGGCAGGAGAGGCTAGGGTCTGGGACAGCCAGGTATACCCGCTGTGTCCTTAGGCGGCGGTACTTCAGAAGCGCTCTCCACCATTGCCTATGTGTGTGAGTGTGCACGGGCACGTGCATGCATGCGAATGTACACAGACAGGTATTACACAGTGTGACTACTCGAAAGTGTGAGATCATGGACGATGGGCACAGTACATTTGTGGAAGGCTGCCCAGGTGTATGTGCATGTGTGAGTGTGAATACATGTGAAAGGTACATGTGTACAAGTGTGAGTGCATGAGTATGCACAGAAATGAAGGTGAAATGAAGGTGAGCTTACGTAAGAGGATAGATATGCATAGATGAGTGTACACAAGTGGGTGTACAAGGGTGTGTACAGGAGTGTGCAAATGGGTACAGTGTGGGCACAAGTATGGGTGCATGGGAGTGTACATGAGGGTGAATGTGCACAGGGTGGAGGACGTGTGTGTGAATGGCTACATCTCATTGTGCATGGGCGAGTCTACAAGGATGTGTGCACAGGTATGTGAGTGTGTGTACATGGGTGTGAGCATGCCCAACTGAGCTTGCTGTGATGTGAGTGTGAATGGGTGGCCTGAGCATGTGGAGGTTCCCTTCCCCAGTGCTTCCTTTTCAGGGCTTCTGGCAGCAGTCCTGTTCAAGGTGCCTGTTGCTAGGCAACCTTCATCCTCTGCCCAGGAGGCCCCTGGTCAGGCTCTGCCCAGGGTTTCTGGAAGGAAGGGCTCTGCCCCTTCCCCATACTCAGGTGCCTTTGCACCATGAGCTTGCTTTGGGGTCTCCTCTTGTTCTCCTCTTCACTGGGAGTTGCAGTGGGACAGGGCTTTGTGCAGGCAGGTGTTCTGAAGTGGGAGTCTCAGCCCCCACACCCCCAGCCAGAGATCCTCCTGCACTGCTGGCCTCCTCAGACACCCCTAGCCTGGCGCACAGGGCTGGGGGATGGCCTCACCTGTGAGGATAGCCACGCTGTCGAAGCAGCCATCCAGCTTGCTGAGCAGGATGGACAGGAAGCTGTCTGCAGCCAGCACGCTGGCGTCCCGTGTGCTCTGGTCGTACACTACCACATCCTGTGGCTCTGCAGCCTCCACCTGGGGGCCAGGCGGGCAGAAGTCAGAGCAATGCAGGCACCATCAAGTGCCCAACATCCTGCCATCACCTCTGACCGGGAGGCAGACTTAGAGGACAGCAGGGAAAGGCTGCTGCCACCTTGCCATCTGAGGAGGGTGGATGACCCGCTCTATACCTCCTTTACCTACCCTGTGAAAGTGTGCCCACACATGAGTGGTAGAAATAAATGCCTAGAGCTGCACAGGTGGGTCAACATGGGGGTGCTGTGTGGAGGCTTATGAAGGCAGCCACCCTGGCTGAGGTAGGTGCCCACTGGGGAGACACAGTGAGAGCATTGGGGGCTGGGGCTGCCTCCCAGGGTTGTTGAGCACAGGGAAACTGGTCCTCAGGACTGGCAGGAGGCAGGTTCTGGGCATTGGAGCAGCACGGGGCCCTTGGGGCCCAGTGTGCCTCTCCACTAAGCCTCTACCCCAGTGGTGAAACGGGATGGGGCAGGCTCCTTGCTCTATGCCCACTACCCTTAGAAGCCCAGGCAGCACTGGAGGCTGGGGTGCCTGCTGCCCCTCCCCCACGCAGGCCGCCCTAGGCCAGATGTCAGCGGCTTCTGTTCAAGCAGGTCGATGTCTCCGCCCCTAAGCACACTCAGCCCTTAAGCCGGCTGAGCCGCCAGCCCTGGCCAGATGATGTCACCAGTGGCCAATGGGATTGCACTCCAGGAGGACAGGAGTCCCGGCTGGGGTGATTAATCATGGATTTCCCTGGCTGGGGCTGGCCTGGAGCAGAGACTCCTGAGTACGGTCCACCTGGGTCCTCTCCTGTGTCAGGCAGCTGGTGTCCTCTGCCCACCCAGGGGGTCATGGGCAGGAGAGGTCAGAGCCCAGCTGGCTCCTCCTCAGGAGCTGACTGGGGAGCTGTCCCTCCCTGAAGGGCATTCCTGGGGACCTTGGAGAGAATTTCCAGGGAGTTGAGAGAGGATGTGGTGGGGGTGTGGCCAGCTTGGCATGGGGCACCGCAGCCCCACAGCAGAGAGCCAGACCTGGCTGTCCTGTCCCCTGCATGTCCTTCCACCCCCCCCCCCCATGCCCAGTCATACCTCCTCATGCTTTCAATGCCTTCTCTCCGAACCCTGTGGGCAGAGGGGCGGCAGACCCATGGTTTCTGAGCCGGGTGGAGACACAGGAGGAGGTAGGCCTGTCCTGTGTAACCCTGAGAAGCCCAGGTTGGTTTGGGGGCCCCATGTCCCAGCCTGCACATAGGTCTGACTTCAGTGGTGAGGGCTGCCCGGAAAGGCCGCCTAGGGGTGGAGCATGGGTACCTGGCTGCGTGTGGCAGGCTGGATGAGCTCAGCGATGGTCACCTTGCCCTGCTGCAGCCGCCGCTTCACCAGCTTGGAGCAGCAGATGTTGACAGAGCTGAGCACATGCCAGCTGTTGTACTCCACGAAGGAGCGACTGTCGATGACCAGGGGCCCCCCAGGCCCACCGCGCAGCAGGCTGGCTAGCTTCCTGGCGTCCATCACCTTCCTTGGGAGCCGGTCCCCAGCCATGGCGGGGGTGAGCAGCAGGCAGTGATCCCGGGTGAGGAGGATGTAGCCTTGCGGTGCTCACAGAGCCCTAGCGCATGGCGCCCGACCTGAGGGGGAGGCGGGGTTCAGCTGTGCTGGGATGTGAGGTCCTCACACAAACCCCAGGACTCCTGTCCCTGGATGGCTGTGGTTTTGCAGGAGGGGTCACCCATACACATGGAGGTGGAGGACAGGTGGGCCCTGGAGGGGGTCTCAGAGCCCTTGGTGAGCCATTAACACTCAGGGCTCCCAGCTTCCCCTGGGGCTTCTGCCTCACCCCGCCCTTTGGCTCTGCAGGACCGGTCCAGAGCTTGGGCCTTGTTCCCACCACACCCTCTGCCCTTCCCAGCTGGCAGCCTCCTGCCTTCAAAGGCAAGTCTGTGTCCCATCTCTAGATCCTGCTCCCTGGGCTGATGATCCAGATCCTGGAGAGGGGGTATTTTGGGGGCTGCAGGCTGGAGCGCTGCAGCTTGGTCTGGGAGTCCCTTCACTATGGCTGCCTGCCTGTCCCGCCTTTGGGGCTCCGTGTGGTGGAGTGGCGTCTGGCGTGCACCCCACCTTGGTGGGTCTCAGCGGGGCCCTGGAGGCTGAAGGCTGAAAGCAGGAATGGGAGAATGGACCTCCCTGCCACTGGCCACCCGTCACCTGTCAGCCTGTAGGCCTCAGCCTCCAGGAGGGACAGTATCATGCAGAAAAGTTTAAATGTGAGGAAACTGAGGCACAGGACAGGGATGGACCCAACCTGAGGTCACAGAGGAGGCTGTACAGAGCCCAGGGCTCTCAATGCACCACCCCCGGCCCCCATGATGGCCTTAGTCAGGGCCTTCACTTGATTGCATCCCACCCAGCTACGGGTGCACCTCAAAGCCTAGGGCAGAGGGTACCGCCAGTAAGTCCCCATTCCTAGCCACGTGGGTACCCTCATACACACATCCACCGCGACACTGGGGACAGCAGCTGCCCCAGGCCTGTGTGTCCTCCAGGTCAGCTCACAGGTAGGAGCATGGGGAATGGGGGAACCCAGAGCAGGAAGAGCAGAGAGGGCCACAGCTGCAGCCCACGGGGGCCGTGTGGGCAGGCCACCCACCTCCTGCCTAGCTCGCTAGGCCCTGCCAGGCTGCCTGGTCCTGGAGCCTGCTCCAAGGTGCTGCATTGTGAGGGACAGGTACATAGGACTATGGGGCCTGGGGTCCCTCAAGGACACCTGTGCTCCAGCCTCCCCTCAGTCCCTTTACATGTGAGGACAGAAGCCAAGGGCCAGCCCATGGTGGGGACCCCCAGCCCACTGGGTGGTGCTAAGGCCCACTGAGGAAGGTCCCTGCCCTTCTGAGGGGACCCCTCTGATTAGTGCCTGCCACACTCACAGGGAGTCTCAGAGCTCTAATGTGAACCTTGTACGTGGGAAGGAAAGACCACTGCCACTAGGCCCCCTGCACTCTGGGTAGACCCTGAACAGCGACAGATCCCAGAGGGCCATGATGGGGTAGAATCCTGGTGCTGAACCCCATGGCTTGCTACCATCCGCTGCCTGGGGATGCTGGGCTGGGGGTGGCCACCCTTAGACAGACACTAGGCTGAGGCAGGTAGGGAGGGTGGGGGGGGGCTGGCATGTGGCACTTGGTCCCCACCCCTGCTCCCTGGGCACCTTCAGAGCTGGAGCTTGGCCCTATTAACTGCTGCAGTATCGTTATTTGCAGCCGAGAGGGACTCATTAGCAAGTTAGCACCTCCACGGTCACCATGGCAACAGCAGAGGTGCCAGGCAACTGCTTGCTCCTGCAGCAGCCATAGAATGAGCCAGCCGCTGCTCTGCAGTGAGCAGGTCGCCCTTCCTTGCCTACTCCAACCCCACGGCAGGTGCCCCGCTGGCAGGAAGCCCCCTCCCCACCTGCTTTCCCAGGGACTAGGACCCAGAGCTCATGGAGAGGCAGGGGAACAGCAACATCAGGTCGGCCATGGGCAGGTACATGGGCAGAACAGGCCACGCCTGGCCAAGCTCCTGCCAAGCCCTCCTACCCTAGGTCCGGTTGCTAAGGGCAAGACCCCCTCAGCAGGGCTCTGGGCCAGAGTGAGCAGCTCCCAAGTCCAAGGTCAGGGAGGAGGCTCTTCAGGGCTCATGCATGGCCAAGTGCTCTGCATGTACAGGAACACACCCCTCTGCAATGCTCCGCACACGCTTTGCACACAAGACACATACTCCTTACCCTCTCAAACCTCAGTCCTGTTTGTAGCTATGCACATGCCAAGGTTTGTGCACACACCAGGACCAGAGTCTCTCAATATGCACACGCACTCACAAGCACTGTAGCACACTTGCTGCACCTCTGTGAACTGTGCCCCAGGACAACTCCGGGAGAACAGCTACCCCACAGACTCCCACACCAAGGCCTCTAGCACAGCATGTTCCTGTCTCTAAACACGTGCCTGACCAGCCACAGCCTGACCAGCCACAGCCCGATGCCCAGGGCACGCCACCCCCAGAGAGTATTCCACTATGCGACTCCCACTTGAGTCCACTGAGGGGAACTAGCTACCCCGGAGTGGCTGTCAGGGCAGCTCCCACATTGTAGTGGTGCCCAGCCCCTGCACACCTACACAGCCCCCAGGAAACAGCTGGAGTGACAAGGTGCTAAGATACCAGCCAACAGCCACCAAGGCTGGTCCTTAGCTCGGCCCCACTCCCCTCCACTCCCTGGGGTGGGTGGGGAGGGCGTCTCTGGCTTTCACGTCCAATGTCAAGGCCAAGGGAACCAGCCCAGGCCAGGACCACACTGCAGGTCACGCTGCCATGGGAGGGTTGTGAGTGTCCTTGAGAGCAGGTGGGAGGCCACCTCAGCCTCACCTGGATTAGCTCTGCCAGAGAGCTACAGGGCCTCCTCTGGTCACTGTTCCACACTGGACACTGGGTGGCTCAGACAGCCTGGGGTCTCCTTTGGTCACTGTCCCCAACTGAACACAGCATCCCAGCGCTTTCTTTGGTCACTGTTCCCAACCGCACACTGGATGGCCCATGGTTCTGATGGTCAGTGCCCCCATAAGTCAGGCCAAGGTGGCCTTGGCTGAGGCAGTCCTGGTGGCCCGAGTCCTGCTGTCTCCCTTGAGGAGGCCTGGGCGGTTGTTCTCCTCCTCCATGCCCAGCACTTCAGGGCATTCCTGACCCTAGGCCCCATGACAAGAGGAGCGTTGCGCAGGGAGGGATCCTGGACGCTGCCGGCCTGGCAATGCCTGCATCTGTCACAGAGCTGTCCCAGTTGGCCAGGCCCAGAACCTCCCCAGGGCCGAGGCCCGGGCCAACGGCAGCAGGCGGACTTGACGTGCCTCCAGCAGCCCACAAGGGTTTCTGTCCGCGCAGGTGTTGTTGGCCTGGAGGAACGTGCCTCTAAGCTGGCGCAGGCGGTACTGCAGCCACACAGGGTCCCCGGGGCCGCGCACCGGCGCACGGTGCACGCAGGTCCTGGGTCCCGGGCCTCTTCCCCGCAGCACGCAGCCCCTCCTCCTGCACCCCTCCTCCGGCAGCCCCGCCCGCTTTGCACCCAGGCCCCGCGCCCCTCTGCGGCAGAGCCGCTGCGGGCGGCACTGTGTCCCCAGCCCCGCCGCAGCGTCCCCGCCTCGACCCGCAGCGGCCGGGCCAGAGCCGG
>NDGM011023669.1:0-10451 GCA_002564305.1 Octomys mimax
GAGATAGCTCAGTAGAATAAGCACTTGCCTGGGAAGCGCAAGGTCCTGAGTTCAATCCCCAGTTCTGCAACTCAACAGCAAGAAGATAACTCCCAGGCTGGACTGGGAGGGCAACTCAGTAGTAGGACACAAATAGATATTTTTCTAAAGGTAAACAAAAAACCACAAGCACATGTAGAGATGTTCAGCATCATTAGTCACTTGGGAAATGCAAATTGAAACCTCAGTAAGAGACCATGTCATACCCACCAGAAGGGCTGGGCCTCAAGAAAGAAATGCTAGAGAGGGTTTGTAGAAATGAGAAGCCCCCCTATTAAAAAAGTGCAAAATGAGAACCCTCACGTTGCTGGTGAGCGTGTAAGGTGGGGCAGCTGCTGGGAAAGCAATTTCATGGTTCCTAAAATAAAATTTTTATCAATGAAAGGACTATGATGTAGATGAACCTTAAGAAAACTCTGCTAAATCACGATACTACTTGCCTATACTCCCAGGACTTCAGAGGCTGAGGCAGGAGGACCAAAAGTCCAAGGCCAGCCTGGGCTATGTAGCAAGACTATGTCAAACAAAACAAAATAGGAAAATACTAATGCTAAGTGACAATAGCCAGACATGGAAGAGACACATTGATTCCATGGTTCCACTTAGATGAAATGTCCAGAACAGGCAAATCCATAGTGATAGAAAGTAAACTGGTGTTTTGTAGAGGACCTGGGGGTGAGGATAGGGGAGGATGGGGGCGGCGGCCCATTGGGTACCAGGTTTCCACTTGGGTGATGAAAATGCTGTGGCAGTAGACAGTGACAACGGCTGCACAACTCCATCAGTATACAAAAGTCCCTGAAGTATATGCTTTCAAATGGTTTACACCATTGACTTCACATCATGGGTATTTTATCACAGTAACGAATTCCTGAGCGTGGTGGTACAGGCCTGTAAGCACTCTGAGAGCCCAAGGCAGGAGGAGCAGAAGAAAGTTTGAACCTAGTCTGGGGAACTAAGTGATTTAGGAAGACTCTTGTCTCAAAAAAGAAAAAGAAAAAAAAAAATAAAATAAAATTGCTGGGGATGTGGCTCAGTGCAAAGGCCGTGGGTTCAATCCCCAGCACTACAAAAGCAAAGATGAGTTCCAGATAGGCGTAGCCATGTACACTGCTGTGATGGCCTAGGGTGTGGCCCAAGTCTTCCGACCCCTGGGAAATACACACCCACCTGTGCAGAGGAGACAGGAGCTCAGAGAGGTTGTGACGTGCCCCATATTGCATGGGTGGTCCTAGGAGTGGCCCATATCCCTAGGAAGGAGTGACGGCCTATCTTGTTCTGTCCTCAGTGCGGGCTGCTTTTTTGGCGACGAGGTGAAGGGTGGCAGTGAGTCTGCACCCAGTGACACTGATGCTGCCACTGAAGCGGAGAGACCCAGGCCTGAGTGGTCTGTGCCTGAAGAGCCTTTGGACAATTCCAGGGACCCCAAGGGCAGTGCAGCCCTAGGCCCCGAGACTGGAGGGACTGTGGAGTGTGCCTCGGAGAACCTCTGTTCTGATGCGGGCGCCAGGGAGGCTGCTCAGGCCTCTGTCAGCAGTACGCGCCCCCTGCCGGCCTCCGCTGCAGCTGAGCTGCCCTGGACCAGCATTGACCTGAAGGAGCCCAGGAAAATACCCAGCCACTCTACTGCAGGCTTTGCTGAGACCACGAGCCACTCCTCCCTAGGGCTCTTGCCCCTAGGCCTGGACGAGCCCTACGGGGCTGACGACCACCCTCTGTGGGCCTGGGTGTCCGGGGGTGGCTGCGCAGTGGAGGCCGGCTCTGTGCTCAAGTGGTTCACTGTCCAATCGGGTAAGGGGCCCTTCAGGGCCAGGTGTTCCCAGTGGTGCTGCTGTGGGGTGTAGGGCATGGTCTAAGGCTCAGTGTAGGGGCACTGGCACCAACTCTCTAACCAAGGCCTTGGACCAGTGTGCATCCCCTCATCACAACCCTCCCTGTCCTGGCACCGATGGCAGTTTTCTGGGGTGAATTATTAAGCTGGCAACTTATTTCTCAGGGTGATCCTGAGAGGAGAGTGGATAGGGCATTCTGCAGAGGTTGGAGCTATCTAGCAAGCAGGGCTACCCCAGCATTTGGGAGGCTGAGGCAGGAGGATCATAAATTCAACTTAGCAAGACCCTGTCTCAAAAATTAGGAAGGGCTGGGAAAATAGTGCAGTGGGAAGTCCCAGGTTCAACTTCCAGTAGTGAAAAAAAGAAAAAGAAAAAAAAAGCAGAGTGGGGAGAGCGAGCCCTGGCATCCTCCCAGCTGTAGGAGGCCAGCACATTGGCCCTGAGGCGCTGGCCTCCTGCAGGCCTGTCTCCCTCAGTGCAGACCCTGTCCCTGTCCATCTCGCCGGCCCAGACTGCCACCTGGAGGAAGCAGATCTTCCAGCAGCTCACAGAGAGGACCAAGCGGGAGCTGGAGAACTTCAGGCACTATGAGCAGGCTGTGGAGCAGGTGGGTGCCCACCTGTCCCCATGCACTCCATTCAGCAGGCCTTGACTGGAGTGCCTGCCGTTGCCAGCTCTGAGCTGGGGAGAAGGCGCAGGCAGCAGTATCCCTGCCTCTGCTCCTCACTTGTCTTAGACGGCTTAAGGATGAGGAAATGGGCTCACTCATTCATGCGTCCATCTGGAAGGACAGTCAGGGGCCCGCTGCCTACCAGCGACTGTGCGGGGCCTTGGCACCCGGAGAGGGCAGCAGTCTCAGAGGAGATGGCCAAGGAGGGGAGTGGCAACGCATCTTGTTCTGTCTCTGCCTGAGGTCACCTCATTCTACCCTGCAGAGAACCCAGCACACACACTGCCCTGTGGTTTGTTGAAATGAGCCAGGATGGAGTGGCCAGTGGTCCTCGCCCTCCCTGAGGTGCAGAGCCCCATCCCTGGAGGCCACTATCAGTATGGGGAGCTGGGTCACAGGGCCAAATGCCTGGCTTCCTTCCAGGTCCTGGCCCAGGCAGGGCTAGGGCAGACAGGGTGGAGTGTGGGTCCCTCTCTGCTACCCAGCTAGTTTTGGCTTCTGCCTGGGGCTCCATTTCCCCATCCAGAATGTGGACTAATAGTAACAGTCCTGCTGGCTGCATGACGGAGAAGGTGATGCAGGGACAGCTCTGGCTCAGTCCAGTGCCTGGCGATGACACTTGTCATTCATGGGGGGAAGAGGGGTTGGAGTGGGGCGGCTCTGGGGCATGGAATGGGGCTGGGTATGCGGGGCCAGGGGTCAGTAGTGACGGCGTCCCTATGGTCTTGGTGCTGGCTGCAGTCTGTGTGGGTGAAGACAGGAACCCTGCAGTGGTGGTGTGACTGGAAGCCCCACAAGTGGGTGGACGTCCGCGTGGCCCTGGAGCAGTTCACAGGCCACGATGGGGCCCGTGACAGCATCCTCTTCATCTACTACATAGTCCACGAGGAGAAGAAGGTATGGAAGCGGGCAGGGAGCAGGCTCAGCCGAGATAGGGTTTACTGGAGGTGGGGTGCAGGCAGGGCCCGGAGGCACTGCTGCAGAGTCTGCGTGTCATTTACAAAGTGCTTTCCACCATGGGTGCCAATAGTGGCTGCCTATAGACTCTAGTTTGGTTTTGGTTTAGTTTTTGTTGTTGTTGTTGTTGTTTGTTTTTCTGAGATAGAGTCTTGGTTAGGCTGGCCTTGAAATCGTGACGATCCTCCTCTGCCTCACAAGTATTGGGATTACAGGTATGTGCCACCAAGCCTGATCAGGCTCTACTTTGAGATGAGACATCAGACTTGGGAAGATGGAATTGTTGCCTCCCAGAAGCTGGCATGTCACAAGCAGTTCATATCAAATGCATTTCTTTAAAATGCCATGAAGCAACTGAACATGATAGCACATGCCTGTAATTTCAGCATGCTGGAGGATAAAGGGTTCAAGCCCAGCCTAGGCAATTTAGCAACTGAGTGAAATCCTATCTCGAAAATGAAAAAAGGGCTAGGATGTAGCTCGGTGTCAAGTTCCTGGGTTCTATCCCCGGTACTGCCAAAAAAAAAAAAGTAACAAAGGCATTTGTTCAGAAAGTACAGCTTCAGTATTGGCCCTTGCTCTGCCTGGTGGCCACCAGTGACACTGGAAGGCCTTGAGGACCCCTGCTGGGGTGACAGCCCTTCCACGCGCCCCTTTTCAAACAGTACTTCCACGTGTTCCTCAATGAGGTGACAGTGCTGGTCCCAGTGCTTAACGAGACCAAGCATTCCTTTGCCCTGTACACCCCAGAGAAGACACGGCAGAGGTGGCCTGTGCGCCTGGCTGCTACCACTGAACAGGACATGAATGACTGGGTAAGTGAGTGGTGGCCCCAAGGGCTGGGGGACAAGCAGCAGCCAGCCAAGGCCTCCCCAGCAGTGACCTGCCATGTACCCACCCCAGCTCGCCCTGCTCAGTCTGAGCTGCTGTGAGAGCCGGAAGATCCACGGCCGCCCATCCCCGCAGGCCATCTGGTCTGTCACCTGCAAGGGGGACATCTTTGTGAGTGAGCCCAGCCCAGACCTGGAGGCCCAGGACCACCTGCTACCCTGTGACCAGATGTGAGTGGACTGTGGCCTCTCCTGTCCCCCAAGTGCCAGGAGTCAGTGCTGCAGAGCTCCCCACACCCACCCTCCACCTCAGAGGAGCAGAGCACACTCAGGGCAGGCTTCCCAGCCCCCAGCCTTCCCAGCCCCCAGCCTTCCCCATGCCTGCTCAGGCTGAACTCTGGGCAGGATGCTGGGGAATACACAGTGCTGTGAGCAGGAGCCATCCCCACCGCCCCCTCAGGCTCCTGGCCAAGTACCAGAAGCCATGTCCCTCCCCCATCCTAGAACTCAGAGCCTGGAGCTCAGATGTCCGGCTCCTTCTGAGAGAAGAGAGAGAACACAAGCGTGTTTCCTGAGAGCGTGCACAACAGAGCAGGGTGGGAGGGCAGGCGTAGACTTGGTGGCTGCAAGGGCCGGAGCTGCTCCAGACACAGTGGAGGCCAGCCCTGGAGGACAGATTGCTCACTGGAGGCATTTGAAGTTCCTAGGGGAACAGGCATGGTCATGTACACTTGTGACCCCAGCACCCTGGTAGGCAGAGGCAGGAGGATGGCAAGTTGTGTCCACTCTGGAAAACATTGTCTCAATAGGATAGGATAGGAGGGGAGGGGGAAAAAAAGGAAGGGAGGAGAGGAGAAGAGAAAGAAGAGGATACAGTAGGGTAGGTGGGTAGGATAGGATAGGATAGGACTTGGAATGTGGCTCAGTGCAGAGTACCATAATCCCCAGTACCACAAAAAAGTAAAGAACTAAAGGTTCTAGAGGACTGAGGTAGTCTGAGGGGACTGGTGTACACAGAGCTCTGAGAAAGAGGAAGACGGGCAGGGGCACCGAAATCAAGCCCAGGAATCCTCTCAGCCCCAGCCCTCCGCGGAGGAAAGGATCAGGATATTCAGTGAGCCCTGTGCACCCAGCGCCCTCTGGTGACAGGGATGTGGCCTATAGGAAGTTGATCCAGTCCTCTGCTTGGCAGGCTANAGTGTCACACTTTCAACTCTTGCTCATGGCAAGCTCTGCCACCACTTTGTTTTATTCCGGTGCTGGAGATCAAATACAAGGTCTTCTCACTTGGCTATGTCCACAGCTCCTTTTCAGAAATATTTTTGATAGTGTCTTGCTAAGTGAGCAGATTGCCCAGGCTGGGCGTGAACCTCTTCCTCCTCCTGCCTCAGCCTCCCAGAGTGCTGGGGTTATAGGTATGCGCCACCATGCCTGTTTCTGCCACCACATTCAGGCTGCCTGTACCTGTTACTGTGGACTGCCCAGTCAGATGTCAAGGCCCCCAGAGGGCAGTGTGAGCTGCTGTGACCTCTGTCCCTGATCAGTTTAACGCAGGGATAGGGGGCAGGCTCCTGAGGACCTTCCACCTAGGACTGAGACTCTCCCTGTTGTACATTGCTTCCTGGCCCTTGGCAGAATTGGCTAACGTGTCAGGGTGGCCAGGGAGGTCACAGGTGCACCTGGTCTGGAGCCCCAGCATGATAGAACACCTTGTCTATGGAGGCTGCGTGCAGGGGATCCAGGTGGGCTGCAGGTTGGAGGCCAGGCTCAGGTATCTGTCCTGCTTCCTACTCCTGGCCCCCCAGGTTCTGGCGGCAGATGGGAGGTCACCTGCGGGTGGTGGAAGCCAACAGCCGCGGCGTGGTATGGGGCATTGGCTATGACCACACAGCCTGGGTGTACACGGGCGGCTACGGTGGAGGCTGTGTCCAAGGTGAGCCTGGCCATGCACTGTTCCTTTAATCCCCTGCCCAGCACCAGGGCCCCTGGCCCAGCACTGACAACAGCTGGCTGACAGGTGACCTTTACTACTGCCAGCCTGCACAGGACAATTCCTGGCCAACACTTGAGGCAGAGGTGCCCAGAGACCAGGCCTTACCTCTAGGACTCCCTCTGGGAACTCAGCAGCTGGGCTGTGAATACCCTACCAGTTCAGCTCCTGGGCCCTACTGTGCAGTCAGCCCCATTTCAGACAAAGGCGTGGGGTGGATTTGGATGGACGTAGGACCCAGCTCCTAATTCCAAGGCCCAAACTCTAGCCCCATGTAGCACCTTGGGAGTGGGGCTTTGCTGAGCCCCCAGCGACTTGCCAAGTTTTGGGAGGCAGAGTAGAAAGTGGAAGCAGCAGCAGTGCTGAAAGGACATTCCGTGCCACGGACCCCATGCCCCGTGACAGAAGGCAGCTGACACTAGCACTGTGGCCCACTAAGACCGCAGGAATTCACACCTGCGTGGGCTTGATGGTCCCCTGTCTCTGTTACCATGGAGGCTGCCGGGGCTCACAGAGGTTGTGTGCACACACTAATAGGTGACCTGGGGTGCCACGCACCTGCCTGCCTCTGGGGGAGGAGGATGCGTGAGATGGGGTGTGTAGGTGGTGGCCTGGGAGGTTTGGTGTGCAGGAGATTCTGCTCATTGAGGCCTGGAATAACCATGGCCATGGTGGGGCCAGGGGGATGACCCCAGCCAGGCCAGGCCCTGTGAGATGAGCTTCACGTGCCTGCCCCTGCCTCAGTGGCCCTGGATCCAGCCACCCTTCCACCTGTTGTCTGCAGGCTTTGGGGCTCCAAAGCCAAGCCAGAGTCCCAGGCCACCTGCAGGGCCTCAGGGCTGGCGTGACTTCAGTCTTAGCAGCCTTCTCTCTTTCCAGGCCTGGCCAGTAGCACCAGCAACATCTACACGCAGTCAGACGTGAAGAGCGTCTGCATCTATGAGAACCAGCGCTGGAACCCTGTCACAGGCTACACCAGCAGGTGAGGGCTGCAGTGCCTGACCTGGCTGGCGGCCACCCGGCCTGGGCACAGTGCTGTTCTGTTCTTTCCTCTCACTCTCTCTCTCCCCCTGTCCCTCCTCCCCTCCCCTTCTCCCTTCTCTCTTTCTTTTCTTTATTATACTGGGGATTGAACTGGAGGTCTTCACATTGAGCTACATACATCCCCAGGCCTTTTAAAGTTTTGAGACAGGGCCATGCTAAATTGCACAGGTTAGGTTCAAACTTATAGTCTTCCTCTCTCAGCCTCTCAGTGCTGGGCTTATTGGCTTGCACCACACACCATGGAGGCTGCCAGGGTTTTACTTGGGATGTCTAGGGGGAGCATGGTAGTGGTGAGGCTGTACCTCCTATTTTGTGATTTATATTTGCTCTCTTGGTGTGACTGTTGATGTTTAAATGTATGTAGTCCAGTTGCTCAATCTTTTTTTCCCTTTTTTGTGTGTGTGTATTTACTTATGCTGGGGTTAGAACTCTAGATGAGCACTCTACCCCAGGGCCACACCCTAGCACCCCCTTTTTTATTTTGAGATAGTGTTTTACTAAGTTGCCTCCAGTTTTTGAGCCTCCTGCCAGGTAACTGGGATTACCACTGTACCCCATTTCCATCTTTATGTTTATGTAAAGTTAGAGGCTTTTTAAAAAATGCTTTCGAGCAATCTGAAAAACCCGAGGTTACAACTTTTCGACTCTGTGGCTGTCAGCATCAAAGCAGCCCCAGGCCCCAGGTGATGAAGGAAGCCACTCTGTCTCCAAAACCTCATGGAGGGCCACCGACACCCAAATTGGAGCTCATATAATTTTCAGCCGTCCCAAAATGTTAGACCTCTTTTGATCTTTTCAGCTGTTCAGAAATGCGAAAACCACCCTTAGCGTGCAGCTGGTACCAAAGAGGCAGAGCGTGTGCTGGGGCTGAGGGGCATCCTTGGTCCACCCTGCGCTCCGAGCTTTGTCCCACTGCCTGTGACGTTAGGCTGGGCCTTATCAGTGTGGCCCGCCAGGTCCCGTTGTTTTGGCTTCAGGTTTCTATTTACTTATATGGATTTAGCAAGGTTTTATTTTTCTAAGTGTACCTGTCGGTTCATGCATCTTCTTGCACCTTCACCAGCAACTGGGCCACCTCCATCCTGGGTGCTGCCACTGTGAGTCGCTTGAACTCTGTGCTTGGAAACCAGCTGACCCATCTGCCATCTGCCACCTACCTTTCATCTTTGTTCTCTTCTCCCCCAGCCCTTTTATTCTTTCTTTCTTTCTTTTTTTTTTAATTCCAAGGCAGGGTTTCACTAAATTGCTCAGGGTGGGCTCAAATTTTGATCTTCCTGCCTCAGCCTCCCAGAGTGCTGGGTTTACTGGTGTGCATCACCACACACAACTCCCCTTCCTCCTCTCACTCCTTTATTTTACTGGGGATTGAACTCCACCAGGTCTTCACAGTCCTGCTGGGTTAGTGCACACCCTCGTGAGCTTATCTCACCATGACCATGTGTAGAGACACTGTTTCTAAACAAGGTCACATTTGAAGTTGTTAGGGGTTAGGACATCAGCATCTTTAGGGAGACAGCTTCCAACCCGTAACACCAGGAAAAGAGCAGTGACTCCCCGTGTACACCAACTGCTGTGACCTCAGTGGACAGCTTAGTTCTCACGGCCTGAGCACCATGGTGATGTGGGGTGGTCCTACTTGGAGTCCCTGCCTGGGGGTGTTCTATGTTTACCTGTCATCTCAGTAAGTGAGCCACCCAGGGAGCTGCTTCTTGTAGACCTGCTTCGTCAGGACCCCAGGAACAGGGTGCAAATCTCCTAGCAGGGCTGTCTGGGATAGCTTCTGCTCTTGGTCCTGGATGTCACCCCATGCCTGTCCTCCTGCCACAGGGGCCTACCCACCGACCGATACATGTGGAGCGACGCCTCGGGGCTGCAGGAGTGCACCAAGGCCAGCACGAAGCCCCCGTCCCTACAGTGGACCTGGGTGAGCCCCCCATCCTGTAGCACTCCTCATGTTTCTGACTGATCTGGGGAGATGAGGTCCCATTCTCACGACTTACCTACTACCCAGGTTTCAGACTGGTACGTGGACTTCAGCGTTCCTGGTGGCACGGACCAGGAAGGGTGGCAGTATGCCAGTGACTTCCCTGCGTGAGTATCTCTCTCTGCCTTGGGCTTCATGGGCCAGGTGCCTAAATACTGGGACCCTGGGCCCTAAGGCCTCTCCGCACCTGCCTAGCGCAGCTGCTGCAGGGCAGGGGCCAGTGGGGATGGGTAGGAGGCCGGGGGTGGGGAACATCTCAGTGAACAGGCACAGCCAACATGTAACCGTATGTGACTCCCTCAGCACTGGCTTTGTCCCTGCTGTGCCAGGCCCAGAGGTTATGGGTTGTTCTGGAAAGATCTGATGTCTAAGGGGTTCAAGTAGGGGGCTTAGGACATCTACCCTGGAGGAGGGGGTTTGAGGCCAGATCCTAAATGGTGGTGGGGGCAGCCCAAAGGAGGTTGTCTGGAGGAGGGGGCAGCACCGACCCCTTGGAGAGAGGATGGTGCCATCTTGGGAGGCCAGATAGGCAGGTGGGAAAATGGGTCAGGTGGCAACAAAACAGTGTCAAGCGCTGCTTAGCTTGCTTAGCCCCACACAGGGCATAAGTGTCCAGAGGGAAGGAAGGGCCAAGCCAGGAGAACCTGAACCAGCACCAATGACTTCCCAGCAGACGCAGCTGAGAGGCTGAGGCCAGCCCCAGAGTGTGGGCTCATCGCTCATCCCTCAGCTGTGGACTCTCAGCTACACCAAGAGCTCCTGTTCCCCCAAAAGGCCTGAACAGGGGAGGGTGCCCAGAGCTCCTGAGCTGGACCCGCTGCATGTTCAGGCCCAGGGAGGCTCTGGCTACCAGGGCCCTGTGTTACAGGAGGGTAGATTTTTTACCAATAGTTTACCAATCAAAAGTATTCCATGTCCTTGTCCCAAACAAAGAATTGGACAAGAGAAGTCCCAAAAGGTGTCAGATGTTTATATGAAAAGTATGGGGTAAATGAATATGGGAGAAACCAGCTCTGCAGAGCAAACAGGCTGGACAAGGGAAAAAAAAGAATGTAAAGGCAAAAATAAAAGCACACACTGAGCCAGGGAGATAGCTCAGCAGCAC
>NDGM011023671.1:0-11714 GCA_002564305.1 Octomys mimax
TGTTGCTTTTAATCTCATAGGGCACCAGAACCCACTACCAAATTTAATACGCTCAAGGCATAATTAGCTGTTTGTATTAACATAAACAAATAGGGTAATTGAATATTTCACTGAGCTTGATAAGCTCTATAAATGTAGCAAAATTTCTGATATATTATATCTGCATAGCATTTATCCTGTAAAGGACTACTTGGATTTTTTAGCAAAATTCACATACAGAAAACAATAAAGCACGCACAGGCACGCGTGTGTGTGTACAAGGAGAGTTCTTGTACCACAGCAAGTGAGTAGTCCCTTATTAAACTCGGTTGTTATTTTATAGCCTTGCCTCTGGACTCAAATATTATTTTTATAAACTCAATCGTGTAGAAAGTACAATGAGATGGATAGACGTGTAGGACAGAAATGATTTGCTAAAAGCCTTTAAAGGGAACAACAGACAAACAAACAGGCTGGATTCAATGGTGAGACTGGACTACGGTTCGAATGAATTTCAGACCTTTAAGAGAAAAATTCAGTTGTATGCCTGCTACATGACTCTGACAGGCGTAAAAATGTGCCAGTTAGAACTGAGCAGAAACGCCCGTGTACGGGAGTTTGAATCAGATGTAGAATTAAATGAAGAAAAAGGTCAGGCTACTTCAGATAAAATTAAATTTCAAAGCTAAATTTAAAGTGATTAAGAGTTCGCAGGGTTTTTTCTTTGAGCACAGAATCTAATGTTCAAATGATATTTTATGAAAGCATTGAGAAATTACATAAATTCAGAGCAGTTTGTTATCACATACTCAGGGAAGCTGTGAATCAGAGATTCAAGAAGATGGATGTGAATGAATAATCTCAGTTGCTTCGTAAAATGATTGTGTTGCACCTATCAAGGAAGAAAGAGTGTGATCCCAGGCGTGCAGTGCCTCCCGGCCCCTCCAAGCACGCCAAGATGTTGATGGAGACTGGGCGTGGTGGTGCGCACCTGTGATCCCAGCGCTTGGGAGGCTGAACACAGGAGAGTTACTACGAGTCCGATCTACATAGTGAGAGCCTGTACTAAATACGGGGGGTGGGGGGAGGTCCGGGGAAAGAAGGCAAGTGAGGATGCCTTGCGTAGGCTGAAATAATTAAGTTTCTATTAGAATGTTTTCTAGCAGTTTTATGCTCTAGAGCACTCTGTACTGTAAAAGAATGACCAGGACAAGCACACATACCAGGAAGGGAGTAGGATCTCCTCAGGATAAGTAAAGGTAAAAGAGGCACACTACTCAACAACAGTGTCCCTGACCCAGGAAATTACACTCAGGATTGGCTTTATTGCCAAGATAGAAGACCCTAAGTGGTGTTGCTTTATGCATAATGTCACCTTATCCCAAACATGATTTTTAAAAATCTGAATATGATATATAAAGTACCTAAAATTTCAATTAAAAACACTGGGAAACACAGTAAATGGAGAATTAGGGTAAGAATATAAAATTCAATCTGAGTGAGTGTAGTGCAATTAGAAGGACCAGGCCATTTATTTAGCTCTAGGCTAATGGCCCATGCAGAAAGGAAGAAGGACTGATTGCAAGATCTAAGGTACATGAAATAAAAGCTAAGCAACTGCATAGAAAAACTGACTCTTGCACAACAAAGAATGGTAATATTTGCATAAACAAGATTTTGTGAAATAAAATGGAACATTTTTCATAAGCTTATAGCCCACATGTACAAGTTTCATCCTGCTGTTAAAATAACCAGCAGTACAGTGTGACTGCATCGTAGGACTCCATGCTTCAGTGATACCGAGGCCAAGAGTGCATTTTCAAATTTGTTGAAGAATAAATGAACTGCATATGCTGCAGGAACTATGTCAGAAATGCTGCTTGGCCCTATCAAATTTTAAATTGGAATCAGCTCACAACAATTCACAAATATACTATTGGAAACATTTGAAGTGTAGCTATTAGATAAATCAAGATCCATATAGTATAAATAAACACATATGTGTTAAGAATGAGCTCGGTGTTTAGGAAAGTTGTTTAATTTTTTATTAAGGTTGACATACCAAAATGCCATCAGGGGTGAATCAAAGACTAGAGGGAGCAATGCTGTTTATTTATCATACGTAAAATTGTGGAGAATAAAAAAGGGATAGTTTTATTACATATGAAATCACTAGGACAAATAATTTTTCAGCCAGTAATTCTTAAATACACAGGTAAAAAAATCACCATTGGTTTCTGAGTTTATCTATGATACAACTAAGCAATGAGATAGACTACATATGTTTGAATTATTGCGCGTTTTTACCCACAAGGCACTGCTGTGCAGCAGGAGGCCACATTTTTTTATATTAAGGTTTGTATGTTTTAGACTTGCAGTAAACAACTAGGTTTGTATTTCATTTTTTTTCCAAAGCACATCTCAATCAGGGATCCTTCAATGAGATAAAAGCTATAAAAGCTAAACTTGTATTTTATTATCTTTTGGCCCTAAAGCTGACTGTAAAAGTGGTACAATAAGCATAAGTATGTATGTTTTCTTAGTAAGACTTCTGCAAAGCTCAGCGTGCATTTAAATTAGAGATAGGAAATAATCCACAAGGTGATTACTCACTGCAATTGCTGGGAGGTTTGAAAACTAAACATGGGATTTGATACCCAGCGAGGATGATCATTCATCAAGCCAGGCTCAAACCTGGTATTTAAAAAAAAAGTTGAAGGCTTCACAGGTTTTGTTAAAAATTGTTTTAAATGAAAGAACTAAAAATGATTTAGTCAAACAGAGTTTTCAATTCCAGTGGGCAAGAAAACATGCACAGTAATAATCATAAAAAGCAAGGTAACTGCAAACCGAATTGCATTTATATATAATGTGCATTTTAATAATTAGTTTTAATGAAAAGAGAAATATAATAATTTCACAATCTTATTGGGTTTAATATTTCATTGAATTCATTTCATCCAAGAGAATTTTGACATAGTTGGACCAATTCTTAATTGAGTCAGACAATTTACCTATGATACTCTCAAAATTTGAGAATAATTATCTAAATATATAAAACTTATTTTCACTTACCATCATAACTGACATTTTAAATAATACATATAATGCTTATCTGTAAAAACAAACAGGTGTCTTATATATTGTCATAAAATGCTGAAAATGATAGCGGTGTTCTTGCGCCTAAATCTACAATTAAACAACATTTAGGATTCAAATACAGTTCTTTGGAGGCAAATATTCTCTGACCAATATATACAATTACTTTTAAACTGCAATGAAGTGTTCATAATATACTTCCTGTGATAAGTTCGATATAACACGAGGTTTAAAGGTGTCAAGTCACATCCATGAATGCTTACTACATGATATAACTTTAAAGGCTGGTATTGAAGAGCTTTCCAACAATCCATTCAATTAAATATTTATTGAGTGCCCTCTGGGGACTGGAGCTTGGGTGAGCTCCAGAGGGGAATACATGAGAGGATGTATAGTCTTTCAATCTTTGGAAACAGTTCTTCCTGCTATTCTCATACAAAGCACAAACAATCTTTTATAACATTCTTATTGTATGTGTACAGTATTTGGCACTAAGCTAAAGTGGCTCTTGAGAGTATAAAAGTCAATCATCCTTTTTTTAAGATTATAAATTTTTGCATTGAATGTCACTTCATCAAAAATCTGAATAATAGGGCTGGCCGTATAGCTCAGTGGACTAAAGCGTCTGCTTAGCACAGCACAGCGGCCTGGGTTCAATCTCCAGTGTGCAGCGCCAGCCCTGCCCTGGGTCACACTAGAGAGAGACTGAGACTGTGTGCAGTGGTGCATGACTGTAATCCCAGCCCTTGGGAGGCTGAAAACAGGATAATCACTATGAGTCTGATCTACAGAGTGAGACCCTATACTAAATAGAAAAAAAAATTGAATAATAGGAAGAATAAAGTTTGATACCTTAGCAGTTAGTATATTTTCAAGCAAAGGGAAGAAATGTAAAAAAGTTGCACAGAGGGTGTGAAAACTCAGAGCAACCTTATGAAGGCTACAGAGTATTCCAACAGGCAGCAGAAGCAAAATAAACCCGATGCTTCATAATTCTGTTGCGAAATTTTCTGTCCAAATATATTTAAGATATTCATTTTCTGACTAAATGGGTTATTACACATTAAAAGAGAAATAAAATCATAATAATGAAGATTTAAATCTCCATTATTAGAATTGACTATAAACACACATGTATACAAATCACATCATTGTAGAATTAAAACTGTAGACATAGTGTGCTTTTTTGTTATGTCATCAGAATTTCTATAATTATTCAAAGCCCTTTTATTAAAAATGCTTGTAGTTATTCCATTGTAATCCAAAATGTGAGCTGTCAGGGCTGCACTGTATTCTTCTCTATAGATGGGTAGAGGCCTGGCCTGTCATATCAATGCAGATGTAGTTACCCAGGGAATTTCTAGCCACCTCTGATCATTCACTTAGGACAGACTACAAGGAACACACTATGGCATCAAGAGATAAAAATGATGTTAAGGACACTGGGATAATTTGTCGGACTCCCCTTCAAATGGAGTATTCTGGTACATATCTACATGAACAGATTATAAGGAAAATACCTTGAAGTGCACTTTAATATATTATTAAAAAATATTTGCTAGAATTATGTAGAGACTTTATATCTTCTTAAAAATGGTCATACTTGTGATAGGACTTTTAACTAGACACTTAGGGAAAGATAGACCATTTGGGTAAGAACTCATAATAAAAGAAGGTGCCTGATCTTTCAGGTAAATTTTTGAAGATACTTGATTAATAAAACTGTTCCTTAATACAAATAAAAGTAATCACTTGGTGCAGATTTTTTTTTGGAGAGACCTAGTGAGAGGTGTACATCATGAGTTGCAGGAAAGGGGTATCATAATCAGCTTGAGCTGTGACAGTGAAACAGCCTGCTCTATGGTGCGAGAGAGTAGGAAATGCCACAGCAAGGCCCAGCGGAATTGTGTTCTGGTAAGATATTGTCACTCTGGTTTTGGACTGTAACCTTTCTCTTTGTGATCATGAAGTGAGATGAAAGAGAGATCTCTCTTTCTTCCTCTTCCTCTTAAATCAGTCCTTTCACCCCTATGAGCCCACCTACTCTTACTTGCCTTTCAAAGAATCTATCTCCAAATACAGTCACAAGGGGAGTGGGGCTTTAACATGTGCCTTTGGTGGTAGTAAGTGCCAAGAGACCACATTTTAGTGCATGGCATAAAATAAACAACAAGCATTATTAAGAAAAACTTCTATGATTGCCAGCACAGACACTTCCAATAACAGTCAGTCTTCTGCCTTAAAAATAGGGACAACAGCTTTTGAGGAACTTATGCTCCTTTTGTAATATTCTGCTACGTACAAAGTAAGGAGCTTTGATATCTCACAAAAGCAGTGTGGATATAATAAATATTTAGGCCTCTTAAAATTGAAATAGTAGGGAGGTAAACAAACAACACAGACCTTTTTTTTATTAATCCCAGAGTTAGATGAGATAACTAAGACACTGGCAGAGAATGACAAGTCAAGGTCTGGGATTAAGTCACAGTCAAGCAATTAACAAATGTTACTAAAATGAAGCTTTACAAGACTGGTCAGAAAACCAGGGTCCCTGAGGGAAGGATAATCAAAGCCAAGTTTGAAAGGTTTAACTCAGGAGAATTAGTGTCATTTTTATGTTTTAAAAATTGTAAATATGCCTGTTCTTGCAAGGGAGTGATTTTTGACACTCTGTGGGAGGTATCAGTTATCGAGTGCAAAGCAAAAGCCATGGACATATTCAAAGAAAAACAAACTTAACATTTTATGACTTGCTAATAAATTCCAGGCCCTTAAACCTTGTTGTATTTTTACTTGCTCTCTCCAGAAAGGAAACTTTTCTGCCTTCATTTCCATAGAAATATCAAACATATATACTGTAGGAAACTGCAGAATATGAAAACCAGGATTGTGAATTCCTTGAGAATTTCAAATATAATTATACTCATTCTTTTTCATTAAATGAAAGTTGTATGAATATTAATATAATAACTACTTATTGTCATTTGACATTTATTACCTAGAGCAAAAAGCTTAATTTTAAGGTAAAGCTTTCTTAGGACTTGGTTTACAACAAGCTATTTTTCTAGGCTAGAACAGCATGAGGAGCACACTAAGTAAGAACCGTAACCCATAGGCATTTCTTATGTCACTCTGCGTGGTGGCCTTTTCTAGTGATTGACATGTATCTAAGGCCAGTTTCAAGACATAATAAGCAGTTATCCCTGAAAGTGACTGTACTCTTCACTTTCCATAGTAAAGTTCAATGCCAAAGACATCAGAATACTGTTTCAATAAGAAAATCTGAATAAAGAAGGTTGGTATGTAGAATCCCCTGGAGTTGTGTATACAGAATATTATCCAAGAAGTTGACCCTGAAAGGAATATGAAAACACGCTTGCATAAGAAATCCATACAATTTTAATGTCCTTCTGAAATCTTCACTGAGGTTAAATATATACAATTAGGTAGACATTCAGGAAATTTTTGAAACTAAGGTACTAAGGTAAATTTGCAATTGTTTTTTCTCTCTACCTCTCTTTTACACACACACACACACACACACACACACACATGATCACATTTGTGTACTCATATTACAATTACCCATATATGTGTATATTTTCATAATTAAAATGCCTATACTTTGTATAGGTGCTACTTGTTAATTATCTAAATATGTTATTGTTAAAGGATGAGCAAACTTCTCCATGTCTCATTTTCAGTAAGTGGTGACCCTCCAGTAAGGTAGCATAGTCTCTACTTCCCATGCACTGGGTAGGAATGGAATTTAACTGAGAGTGAAGCAGATTATAAGGGTAGTTGCTCAATTAGTAAATTCATGAAGGTGATTTAGTGGTGCGTGAATAACTCTCCAAAACAAGCCAGTGGTTTTCCCTTCTAAATCTGCAGCCACAAACTTCTCTCCAGGACCCAGAATTTCTAATGACAGCCAGATCACGAGCACACAACCATCTCTGGTTCTGACACATCCATGTGTCTCCCTGCTCAGACCCATCATCACAAAAATGACAGGTTCCAGATGCTTTCCAACTTCCACCTTAGGGGAAATCTTTTTATAATAAATATCAGAACAAATATTTCTTTCCAAATGCTCAGTTATTATACTGGCTTCTTAGAACCTTCCACTCCAGGTCACCTGACTTTATTAGGTACATTTTAGTTGTTTGAGAGAAACTAAAGGTATTTGAGGAAAATTTATTAAAATTCTATTTCAGAAATCATTATTTATAATTATCATTTCTGCAATGAATAATATTAGCAATGTACTTGTGTTTGACATAAAATGTAAATATTTTTTCAGTTCATTAGAATTCAAACTAATTTTCTAGTTATTTATAAGATTATGATTATTGCTACTGAAATACAGGGATCTAGTTCTTCTTGCAAATCAATAACTTTTAGAATTTTCCTATAAATATATCTCAAGTCAATCATAACACATCCTCCCATCTTTAGTTCAATTCTATTTGATTTAATTTCTCCTTTTTTCACTCAGCCACTTTTGCTCTGCTCCAGATTTTATTAAACCATAAAAATTTAACTTTGTCCTAAACTGCAATGGAGATCCTGACTATATTCAATTTTGTACTTGATCTATATTTTGATTTGAAACTTTCTGTACAGTACAAAGGAAGCACTGCATGCAACTGGGCTGTGAACTGTCAATCTCTAGGAAGGAGGACGCTTCCTGTTAGAAGGAATGGTCAGCGAATCCTGGAAGGAGTATCGAATGGCCGGGGTAGGTGTACCTCTTTATTGCTGAGACTTTAGATCTCAGAGCATACCCCAAGAGATGTAGAGTTAACTTTTACCTGCGTAGTGATGTATAGATTTATAGATGATAATAAAACTCCCCCATAAAAATAACACCCTTCACTTACACATTATTTTGTTTCTACAACAAAGAATATTATTTGATCTACCAAAACAGTGCTAACTTGCAATTCCCTTTTTGTTAAACACATACTACTTTAGGGAGGCCCCGAGGGTGATTGTTTACCAACTTTCTAATCTCTCTTATTTTTCATAGTAATAATGATTTTTTTCTCAATCTATTCTTCTTTCTTTTTGTACCTTGGCCCATATATATATATATATATATATATATATATATGGCCATAATAATCTCAGAAAGGACATGAGGCTTCATTGTCTCATTGGTATCAATCTTTACCTTTTAAATAGTGAAAACTGTAATTCATGAATAATTTTAGTGCCTTAACCATTCCTTATTGTCACACTAACTTACTCTTTGCTTTACACACGCACGTACACACACACACCCTGATGCATTTCCTTTCCGCATGACTTTTCTCCTAAGAACATTATATTCTCTCATTTTTGTGTCTACACTGCAGTTTTTGTTCCAATCATACACATTATTAAAGCATTAAATTAGATATTTCCTTCTGGGAGCCTTTACCAGCACTTTAAATCGGAGTTCATTCTTCCGTATTTGCCAGCTTCTCTGCAGGAAACTCTTGGTGCGGAAGGCCTTCATCCAGTGTGAGGTTTCTGTTGGTATGACTTCCCCACCAGACAGAAAGTACACACGAAGCCATCTACCACTGCAACCACCATTTAGAGACCTGTTTAGTATTTAACATGGGTTCAATAACTACAACTAAAACAAATGTCTGTAAATATTTTTCCCTAGCATGGAAGTCATGAATTTCATATGAATAGTATATGCCTGAATTGTAACTCATGAAAATTTAATATACTTAAGTGTAAAACAGTATG
The DNA here is from genome assembly GCA_002564305.1 of Octomys mimax. Lineage (NCBI taxonomy): Eukaryota > Metazoa > Chordata > Mammalia > Rodentia > Octodontidae > Octomys > Octomys mimax. The sequence continues at coordinate 8,824 of NDGM011023671.1, forward strand.
AGATCTTGACAATTTAAGAATGAAAAACAGTAAAATATTTTAATTATTTTAAATGTTGATGAGTTAATATTATGGATGTATTGGATAGAATAAAATATACTATTAAACTGAATACTACCTTATTGCATTGTTTTCTTTAAGAAGGATACTTAAAATTTTTAAACTAAATGTGTGACAACCAGATCTGGCTATTATTTCTATTAGATAGCACCATAGATGACAGACCCAAGTATATCACATCCATTATTACAGCTTTTTTTTTTTTTTTTTTTTTTTTTTTTNTTTTGCCATTTGCTGTTAGTTAAGGCATGGTTCTGTTGTCAGTGAGATTAAGAACAAGTTGTAGTGTAAATCTCATTGGCACATCTTCTTAGATTAAGTACTCTGTTTTAAAATAATCCATTGTTTTAAATTATAGTAAATTAGATTACCATGTGAACAATCTATAGTTATTTTAAACACATTATTTGAAGTGACAGCTATTTCACCATGGAAATAGAGAGTGTATTCTTATTTTAGAGTTTGTGTAAAAGGAAAAGGATAGGGCCAGGGAGATGGCTCAGTGGAATAAGCGCTTACCTGGCAAGCGCAAGGGACTGAGTTCAATCCCCGGTTCTGCAAAAAAAAAAAAGGAAAAGGATAGAATAGCACTACTAGAACATTCAGCAGTGATGACAACGTTCTATATGTGGGCCAGTGCACAGGTCAGTGCCTAACCATAAGTGGCTATTTTTGTGCTTGAAATATGGTTAATATGACTAATAAAAGTAATTCTTAATTTAGCTAATTTAAATTAGAAAAGCCACATGTGGCTAATATCTGTCATATTAGACACTGCACCTTTAGAAAGAAAGAAAATTCCTACCCTGTTAGTGATACTGAATTTTAAATTCACTTACCTGGCAACGTCTGCTGAGAATATTTCTATCTTATCAGAAAAGTTATTTCACAAACTTAAAATGGTTCAAATATTTTAGAGAGACACTACCAGTTTATTCTTGTGAAATAAAGATATGCATATTTAAATTGCCACCAAAATTTACTTATATGTTAATTATCTGATACCAGCAACCCTTAATGTAGTTAAATTATACATATTTGATTTTTAATTAAAATGAGAACATCTATTAAAAAACAATTAAAAATATGTCACCCAAGTTCTTTGTGTTTGTTTTTATATTTTATAAGCACTTTTCTTTTGATATTCTATGGAAGTAATTAATTCAGGATAACCTAAACCTCTGAAAGTCGTTTACAAGAGGCCTTTATGATGCAAAAGCAATTTCTGATTTGGGAATATGTAAAATGAACTGTGCATTTAAAATGTTAAACCTCAGTGATTTTTTTTTTTTTTTGTCTGCTGGATGTCCAGAAAATAGGCCTTTATGAACAAGAGGTAATTAACATTCCATTTTATATGCCTTAATTATGGGATAATAACAGATTAAATAGGTAGCATTTCTGCCTGTGGTTTTCATTAGGGATGTATTAGTATCCTAAAGCCTCAGAGCTGGTGAGATTCTTTCCCAAAGTTTATAGCATGTATATTGGAAATATTAGAAAATAACCTTGGGGAGTCACAGTAACTTCGCAGTGGAGACAGAGATGTTGAATATCTGATATTTTAAAAAGTTATAAAATAAGCATTGTGCTTAAAGTTTCATTGTGTCCTTTTAGCTGTTTATGTAACATGTCTGCATTCCCTGACTTTAGAATGCCCTACCACTGTTTTGTGTTAGTGCTCAGGAAGGAAAACAAAACTGTGGAGTCCCTGCTCAGTGATGTGTTCACGTGTGCCCTGCTTCCCATGATCCTCCAGGCAACCTTTAAGCAAAGTCAGAGCTAGAATTCTTAGCAGCTAAGGAAATGTGCTCCCCATCAAAAATCTGATAATGGAGGTAAAGCAAGGGGTAAAAGGAGGCCAAGACTGAAGTCTCTATTTCTCTAATGAAGTTTATGTCTTCCCTTCCATGTCATATGGCTTCTTCTGGATACAGATTATGTCATCTTTTTGATTCCGAACAACAGAAAAGTAAAAGCTAAGACCTACTTGTTTTAGAAATATATTTGAGAAAAATCTGTATGCAATATTCAAAGCTTGACACGTATTTTTTTGCTTTCACTATGTATTTCTTCCTCCTATTACAGTTTGAGGGGTTTTCTTTCTTTTGGGGGTGGGGAGGGATTTTCAATACTAAATAAATTTTACTTGGATCTCTTAAGTAATTGTAGTGGTTGATACATAGTGTCAACTTGGGAAGTGGAAGGCTTGGCTGGATAGGCTCAGAGATTCCGCATCATGGGGTGTGTGAGTCCCACCCTGGGGTGTGGAGGGCCCACCCTAGAGTGAACCAGCAAAAGGGCTTGAGGAGGGATTTTGTGGATCACTCCCTTGGAGGGGCTCTAGTCCTCCTAGTCAGCATGGAAGGAAAGGAGAGGCGTGATGGAAGCTGCCACAGCTGCTGCTCCTTCCTCTGCTCTTTGGTGTTTTCTGCCACCATGAACTGCTACCCTCTGCTGTGTGCCACTCTGCCTTGGAGCCAGCAGAACATGGACTAAAACTGCCACTAACTGTGAGCTAAGGAAACCTTTCCTTTCTTAATTTTGAAACTTGGGCGTTTTGTCCCAGCAATGAGTAAAAAGTAACCAAGACAGTGGTAGTAAATAATTAATTAATTTTTTTAAATTGTGTTTTCTTGGTTTTAAATTTAGATCAAAATTATGTTTCTAAATAACTAATATCTGATTGAGTAATAACATGTGATGGTTGATACATAATTTATACCTGCCAAATAACATCCTTGTATTATATAAAGATACTAAAAATATTTTTTTTTCTTAATTTTTTTTTCCAGAACCGAGGATTGAACTCAGGCCCTTGTGCTTGCCAG
>NDGM011023684.1:0-20041 GCA_002564305.1 Octomys mimax
CATTGATACATTATTATTAACTAAGTTTACATTTTCCATCAGTATCTGCTCTTTGTGATGTATATTCTATGGATTTTTAAAAATGTATTTGGTTGTTATAGGATCTTACAACAAAGCTTGGGCTTATAGTGATTTTCCTGTTTTCAGTCTACCCAGCTCTGGGATTACAGGCATGCGCTACCATGCCTGGTCTCCATGGCCAGCTCAGCCTGCCAGGCGGTGGGGCTGGCCCAGCATGTGATGCTGGGGAGTTGAACCACAGTCCCTGAGCTTACCTAAGCTTGCCTAAGCAGGCACTTTAGTCCCCTAAGGTATCTCACTGTACTCCTATTCTATGGATTTTGACAAATGTATTGGACACCTTTTATCTGAGAATCAATGTTAGATATTTTTAGTGATCACCCTCGTTCAGGTGATTTGAAAGCAGCTCTGCAATAATTGATGGGAATAAAGCAGCACAAAGCTGGACTGAGGAGGTCACAGATGATGCTTCTGGAAGCACATGAATGTCACAGCATACCTCATGAATGGAAGTTTCTCTGTGGTCCAGGAAGAGAAATGTGTTTTTCTTGGTTCTTGCAGCTTATTCAGTCATCCATGTCTGCCCCAAATACAAGTCACTTAGAGGATAGTTATGTTCTGAGTGATGACTTTTTTTTTTAGCTATTTATTTGGTATAGGGTCCTGCTATGCAGCTCAGACTCACAGTGATCCTCCTGTCTCAGCCTCTCCAGTACTGGGATTACAGGCATGTACTACCACGCCTGGTTTTGGTGGCCAGCACAGTGTGCCCAGGTTTCTGGGGCTGGCATGGCATGTGGTACCGGGGATCAGACCCAGCTCTTTGTGCTTGCCAGGCGGGCACTTAGACTGTTGAGCTATCTCCCCAGCCCCTGAATGGTGACTTTTTAAAACTGTTTTTATGTATTTTTTTTGATGTTTGGTGATTTTTTGTTTTAAGCAAAACATCGTCCTTTAAAAAGAAAAAGAGCTGATTTATTTAAATATTATTGACATGATAGCTTTATTTTCTATTGACTACATTTGTAAGTGTATATTATAAAATTTACTTGTAAATTTATATAACTGTAGGCAATAAAACTTTATTCTTTTTGTATATCTGTCCATAATTAAGAAAACTATAGAAAAATAATTAGTAATTCTTGAACATTGGCAAAGATGTTTTCTTTCTTGTGGCTCTACTTATGACTGATGATTAAGAGATACATTTTTAAGTGTCAAATAGTTTTTCCCTATTTGGAGCATAAAACTGATTCCCTGTGTGTCATACATACTTACCCAGGCTCTGCCTCCTGAAATACACTTCTACACGGCAGCCCTCCAAGTTGTTAAGTAGGACAGTAGTTAAATTTGAAGCTTTATCTCATATCTTATTAAGGCCTAGAACAGTTAATATGAACTGAGTCTAAGTACCTTCTTGGAGGGCTGAACTCTGCCCTCCTTTCCACTGATTGTTGTAACCAGGATCTTGAGAGTTAAGGTTAAGATTTATGATTTATTTCTCTGATTTACCAATTGCTCTAGTTTGGATCTTAAATGTACCCTAAAGGCCCGTATGTTACAGGCTTGATCACCAGCCTCTGATGTGATGGGAGGTGCTAAAACCTTCAGTAAGTGGAGGCTAGGAGGAGCAAGTTAGATAACTTCCCTTTTGGGGGATATGGAGACGCTGGCCCCTTCTGCTGCTCTCTCTTGCTTCCTTACCGCACTGAAGTGAGCAACTCCTGTTCCTCACTTGCTCTGGCTATAATCTGCCTCATTACAGGCTCAAACCAGCCAGGCCAAGGGCATGAACTGAAACCTGTGAAGCCATGAGCCAAAACAAACTTTTCTTCTTATGAGTTGTTTATCGGCAAGTGTTTTTTTTTGTTTGCTTGTTTTTGTTTTTCCTCAACACTAGAAAGTGGACTCACATGCAATCTTTCCAAAATGAAAATGGGGCCTGCCTGGCCAATAGTGACTGACTTTTGGGAATTGTTGGATTTCTTTTCTGAAGGTTCACAGCCATGTCTGAGGTCAACAGAAGAGTTTATGGTTTCTGTAATATTAAGACTGCTTCCTCCCTTTTGAAAACTAGAACTCTGTGACTAGGGCTCTGGGAGCTGTCATTCCATACCATTTCTCAAAGAGAACTGAAGGTCCTCAAGAGACTTTGTTCAGTGTATTGGTTATGTTCACCTGGCCTCCAATTAGCAGTTTTTGTTGGAAAGCATTTTGTCATTGGTAACTTAAAGTAGTCTTTTCACTACAGGACTGCGGTTCTGAGTGTCCTCTGGCTCCAAAAGAATCTCACCTTCTGCTATGACCAGAAATGTCTGAAGGATCCCCCAGGAGACCAATGATGTCACCAACACCAACTCTTACCTGCAGATGCAGAAGTGGATCGACAATGGATAGATTCTCCATAAGACTGTGGCTGCCCATCCTAGTCTCAATGCTGGGAAACACCTGGGCACTCCAGAAGAGGTACCAGAGGGGTAAAGGGATGCAAAGGGTATGGCAGTGCTGGAATGCAAAGAAGGTAACTCAAGCAGGGAAGATGTGGACTCTGCATAAGCTGAAGATACTGTAGCTCTCAGATAGACCCTCACATATATCACAGCCTGTACCTGAAGGGAAGGGAAAATGTGTTCAAAAGCAAGCATGGGATACATTCACAGGTGAAGCCAGGTGTAGACAATAGGAAGCTCCTGCTGAGCCAGGCTGTAGCCCAAAAGGGTAAAGCCTAGGAAGCTGTGAGTGACTGAATAACCATCCTGGCCAAGAAGGCAGAAGTCATCAAGACTTCTGTCTGAGGAGGAAGAGGCCAAGAATTAAAGCTGCCCTTCTTGTGTCTGAACAGAGAGGCCTCTCTCTGTTACATAAGCCAATCATTGAAATAAAAACAAGACTTTATCTACTTAAAATGAGTTACTGCTAGAACCAAAGATGTTGCTGTTGAAGTCAAGGGTCTGTAGGACTGAGAGGCCCTGTGGAATTAGGAGAAATGTCAGTTGGTTGCTAATAGAGAAAATAGACTCTTTATGAAAAGAATGCATATTTTTATCCTGAAAAATTAAGTGTTATTTGGGCCAAGAAATTAAAGTCAAAGATGAAAAAAGAAATAGAAGTCTGTGACCTAACGAAGAGGGAAGAGGGTGGCGTGAAATTTCAAGGGACACTTCCTCAAATAAGAACTTGAGGAATAGAATATTGTGGTGCGTACCTGTAATCCCATACTCTGGGAGGCTGAGGCAACAGGATCACAAGCTCCAACCCAGGCAATTTAATTAATAAGACCATCTCAAAAAAATATTCTTTAAAAGTTTGGAGATGTAGCTCAGTATAAAAGCCCTGTGTTCAAATCTTAGTACCACCGGGGGGAAAAATGTGACTGAGCACATGGAAGGGGAGCCTGCTGTGGAGCATCGCATCACATATACAGGGTGTATTGCCCTGTGACTGGAATACCCAGTGTGCCTATGGTGATGTGCGACACAGAGTAGGAAGCAACTTTGCTTGCAATCTAACTCTACAGATCTAACCTTAAGAGGGTGAAGAAAAGAGGAAATTAAACCTTATTAAATATTCAGTCGTGTGATTTTGACTTGTGTTTATAATTAATGGTGAGGCCCTTAAGAGGAACCTGCTTGTTTCTATCATCCAAACTCCCATAGATTCATTAATGATGAGTCAGGCTGTGTGGGAAAGCCAGTGTTTTCCGAGCAATCTCTAATTGTAGGATGATGCTGAAATACGCTCCTTGTCACATAAAGGCAGGTCTGAATACTCTGTTTTTGTCACAAGAGCATGAATTCTGGGGCCAGTAAAGCTTGCACAGAGGTCCTTGCGCCAACATCTGCTAATCATGTGACCTCAAGAAAACTGGTAAGCTTTTCTGTTCTGTGGTTTCTTCCTCAGTAAAGCAGGAGGATAATAGTGCACATAGCCCAAAAGATGGTTGTGGGAATTGAAAGAGTGAATGTATACATAACTGAAGAACATAGAGGACACTTGGAAAGTATTATATTGCATAGAGATTACTATTTTTTACTTAACCATCCCTTTCTGCAAAGGGGGCTAGAACTGTGATATGTGGCAAAGGAGGACAGAATTATAGAAAGTAACTTGAATTAATCATAATTATTTGGAGTGAATAGAGTGAGTAAAAATGGCTGTGAGGAGAAGCTGCAGATTCTACCACATACTTTGCAGATCCTGCCACACATCTTAATTTGCAGGTGTAGCCCAAAACAAATAAACTGCCCCCCCAAAAAAGTAACTTCACATTTTGAATGATCAAAACATGTAGTTTCTTCTTAAGGGGCTCATCATCACTCATAATGCATGTCAAAATCACATTGCTGAATATTTAAGAATATTTAATTTCTTTTCCCCACCCTCTTAAGGTTAGATTGTAGCTATATTGGGTTATTTTGCTGAATTCACACACCTACAATATTTAAATGGCAATGGATTACCCTTCTCTGACAAACTTAAACAAAAAAAAAGGGATATAAATAAAGGACCAATTTGTATCTGTATATACAAAATAGGATAGATATATAGCTACTTTTCTTAATTCAATGAGAAAAAAGATTTGTACTAATAGTGTTTGGACAAGATATCGTGTCTGCATCTTGTACTATGAATAACCACTACGAAGACAACAATATGCACTGTACTAATTATTGAAACTGTCCTACTAATCGGTTTTGAAACTATCTCATTGCTGTTTGTTTCTCAATAAAATTAATAAAAAATTTTTAAAAAGGTTAGATTTCTAAGGTTAGATTGCAAGCAAAGTTGCTTCCTACTCTGGTGATTGATTCCTAAACATAGCAAAATCCAGGGTTCTTGTTTCAGTATTAACTTTTGGCTCAAAATGATTTGACAGCTATTGTCTTAGTCTGTTTTCTGTTGCTATAGCAGAATCCTCAAATCTGGATCATTTATAAAGGACAGATGTTTATGTGGCTTATTGTTCTAGAGGCTGAAAAGTTCGAGATTGGACAGTCACATCTGGTAGGGCCTCATGCTGCATCAGCTCTTTGCAGAAAGTAGAAATAGACATAGCAGAAAAGAGAGACGGGCTAAACTCTGTAATAGCTAATGCATTCCCATAAGAAAGGCCTTCATCTATTCAGAAAGGCCCTGTCCCCATGGCTCAGACATTTACCCTAGAGTCCTGTTTCCTAACTGCAGCAGTGGCAACTAGATTTCAATCACTATGGAGAGGACAAGCCATATGCAGAATGCAGCAGCTGTCTCCATGCTTCTTAACTATCACAGCCTGATATTGAGAACAATAATGTGCTCAAACTTGTAGTTTTCTAAGTCTTTTTTTCTTATTCCCACAACCCTGTCCAATTTTCCTTCAAAATATTCATATATAAAATTGATAGACCATAAATTCTGATGAATAAAATACACCAATTGCGTGATTACAAACCAGCAATTAAAATGTCATGCTAAGTCAGAATGTGTGTTGCACAGACTACTTGCTCATGATTCTCAGTGCTAATGATTCTCACCCACGGTGTTCTGCTTGGTCCGTTCCAACTTCCAAAATTTTCAAGAACATATAACCTTTTCATTTCCTAGTACAGGTCTGCTGCCCCTGATTTTAGAATTCAAATGGAAATGAGTTAGCTATTTGTTGCAAGCCACTTTCATTTTGAAGTAACCTAAGTATCTAAAATTAAAAGGTTAAATTATGATTCCATTGTGAAATATGCAAAAATTAATCTCATAAGTTTAAAGACTGTGTGGCAACCAGAAAGTATTTGGATTGTAATTAGTGTTGAATGAACAAATCAGGTAACAGACACTCCATGTCCACCCATGTCACTTAGGGTTCTCAGTGTGTTCCAGACGAGTTCCAGCTTACCCGGCCCCCAACTATGGACACCCACACAGTGGAGGAATTAGTTCCTCCTCCCCTGTCCCCAGGGGCCCTTCTATGACTGATATATACTCCAGCTCCATCACCTCCAGAGTAGGAATACTTTGGGGTACAAATTTTGCACCATGTCTCCAGTTTCCTTAGGAATTAATGTTCTGTTACTCAGTATGTGCATTCTCCAATGGTTCTCTTCAGTGGTTGCATTCCCTTTCCTGTGTTGCTTTTCCCAGAACCCTAAGTGTTATCCGCACTTCCCTAATGAACCATCTTCTTATAAATTCTTTTCTCAAGGTCTGCTTCTGGGCAAACTCAAGTTAATTCATGTTGAATAGGCAATGTAGACATATCCCAGTTTCCCACCACCAGGATGACATATATGCATAAATGCTAAGTTGAGAAGGACTACGCAGCAATAGTGGGAGTTGAGTAGGAATGGGTAGAAATGTAAGATTTTTCATTCTATTTCCCAGGCTTCCAGTAAAGTTATCTAGGGTTTCAAAATATTTGTTTGACATCTTAAAAAAAATTGGACATGTTTGTAGGACATTGTGTTTACATTCATTATGAGGAGTAGATACATGTATATAACATTTCTTAAGTCTTTTACTTAGCCCCTCCCCCCCACTTTGACATTTTTAAACAAAAAAACCCTCGGAATCTGCAGACACGAAAAGCTAGAAACCAGTAAGAAGTAGTTTTTGAAGAAATACACTGCTGTAGCTTGGTTTGTTACAAGGAAGAAAGGGGTAAAAAGCAAAAGATAGTGAAGTTCCTGGAGCCACACAGTGCCGGGAAACAGAAATTTATTGTTTAGTGCCCCCAATGTTAAAAAAATATCTGTTATTTAAAAGCACAAACTGTATGAACACAAACATATTATTCACTTATTCCCATTTTTTAAATACTTAACCCAAATACTTAAACATTTTCTTTGGAAAATTTCTTTACACATAAGTAAAGTCATGATTTCTATAATCAGATTAATAGTTTATAAGGTCAGAGATTCTTTTGCTGATCTGTTATCCACATAAAGCTGATGTTTAATCTTAAAAGGTGAGTTTAGTTAGCTTGTTTCTAGGAACAGTATAACAGGCTGCAGAAGGTAATATTGTCATCATTCCATCATTTCCGTCTTTGACCTTTTGGATAAAATGAAAGTAAACACAAGCTCACCTGTGCACATGTACACACACACACACACACACACACACGGTTGTGCCTCCACATGCACATACACACGCACAAAGTTAATTCCTTTGCAAATGGAATTTAAGCCCAAAACTAAGAGCTAAAAAGATTTAAGAAATAAAACCAAACTATTGAGTATGATCTCAGAGTTGAAGTATTGCACCTACAACGTTACTTTTTGAAATGGGGAGGAGTGGATGGTTATTGCATCCCAGAGGATAAGTGATTTTATTTGAAATGCTAATTAACTCAACTTACAAGTTTTCCTTCTTCAGTAAATCAAGAGTAGGTGGAGCAACCTTCTACCAGTAAAAGGAGGAAGAAAAAATGTGCTCCTCGCTTGGATCACCTTTTCCTCCAAAGAGGAGGAAAGGGGACAGAAGCTGTGTAATATAGTGGTGAAAGAGGCTGTGCTTTAGAGCTGCAGCGACCTGGGCTCAAATTCTTGTTCTACTTTTTACTGGCTAGGAGGTCTTGGGTGAGTTCCTTAACTTCAGTTTCATATTATTCCTTTGTAAAGTGAGTGGAATACTCACTACAAGCAGCATTTCATAATATCACAAAATGGAAGGCAGCCAAGATGCTCATCAACAGACTGTTGGAAAAATTACCCAGCAGAGAAAATGAACAAACTATGGCTATATATGACAACATGGAGGAAGCAAAGGAATATTAAGCAAGATAAACAAAATAACATGTGAAATAAAACTAAATGATAGTATTTAGATATATTGGAGAAAAAGAAATACAGAATTCTGGAAGCAGTTACATGTGAGAGAGCAGAAGAATCGGATGGGAGAGACACATGGGTGGATGAAGGTCATAGTTTATGTCCTACTTCTTGGGTTGAACATGTATTTGCTTTGTTATTCAAACTATGAATACATAAAATATGAATGGAAGAGGGCCATCCTTGGAATGATAAACTGAACCAAGGACTCTGATTAACCCAAGTGCTAAAGTCGGGAGAAACAAAATAGCTCATTTAGTACCTAACTCATGGATCTGGTACAAGAATTAAATGAAAAATGCATGTCAAGTGCTTAACATAATATTCAATACAGTATATTTTTAGAAGCTACAATACCATTGTCACTTTAATAGAAGTTGTCTCAGCAGCCGCATTGCAAAACTACAGATTGTATACTATTTCAGACATAATGAGCTATCTCCCTCGCCTGGTTTTGTTGTATTATGTTGCATTTCACAGTACTGGGGATTGAGTTCAGGGTCTTTGCAAAGGGCCACAGTCTCAGCTTCATGTCCCTGGGAAAGTAACCACCTCGAGATTGTGATGAAGACTGAGTAGGCGTGCATCAAGCATTGGAGAGTGCTTGGCATGTTACATTAGCATGATTAAAGAACAATCACACATATATGTAAGGAGCTATTCCCCACTTCAATGTTTATATGCCACACACATATCCCTTCTCCACAAAGGGGAGACATATTTCTCTGATGTTGAGAAGCATTGAATCAGATAATTTTCATGAACTGCAAAGCATAATACCACATTTACAAATTATTATCATTGTTATCTTTGAAACAATCTCAGAGAATGATGAACTGTTCTTTCCAGGAAATAGTGTTCAATGCCCTCATACCTAGCATCACAGGAGCTGTGAGCAGAAATATTACTAGCCCTACTTTCACTACCTCATCCTCAGCCTCATGCAAGAGCCCTTAATGTCCCCCAGAGCATGGACCCAAGTCCACCTCCCAGGGCCTAACTTGCCATAGGACTCATTTGGGGCTGTTTTTAATGGACATGGGCACAAGAATATGATTTCTCCATAGTTGAATGCTCCAAGGCTCTCCCTTACCCTCCTCTCTATCTGTCACTACTCCCACCACTAAAAAGCCCACAAAGAACTAATGACTAGTGAATTGGGCCCACAAACTTTCACCTCATTGTGTAAGAAAAGCAGTATCAAGCTCAAATTATTATATCCAACAAAATTGTTGAAGATGTTCGTATGCAAAATACTTTTTTTTTCATTTTTCTGTATTTGGTACAGGGTCTTACTACACAGCTCAGAACTCATAGTGATCCTCCTTTTTAGCTCAGAACTCATAGTGATCCTCCTGTTTTTAGCCTTGCCAGCACTGGAATTATAGGCATGCATCACTATGCCCAAACGCAGCACATCCTGGGGGTGGGGCCAGCATGGCCTGTGGGACCAGGGATCGAACCCTGGTCCCTGTGCTTGCCAAAGTAGGTGCTTAGTCCGATGAGCTATCTCACTGGCCCTTGTTGAGGATGTTTGGCTCTCATCCCTGAGACAAGTTTCATTCTATTAATGCTCCTTTAAACAATGTGGGTGCTTATCTAAAGTCTATTCAGAGGTGTTTGCTTTCACTTATCATGCAGAATAAAGTACTCCTAATAAGCTAATGAAGTTACTCATAATAAGCTTTTAAAAACATTTTTCTGCTTCTGGTGAGTCTATAGGGTAGAGGACATGAAACAGTAGCATATGGAAGGTGAATCCCTCATCATCACGGCTGATGATCATGATTTCTTAATCTTAATTCAACAAGAAAACAATACTCTATTCTCAGTTTAGGAGCTGGAGAGTTTGGCCAGGACAGTGCCCTCAAACCAAGTTGAGTTTACTTCCTTTCCATCAATGTGAAAAAGTGTTAGATAATGGTGTGAATAGCCACTTTTTGTAAGCACTCTTTGTATAAAAGGCAAAGCAAATGTTTATTTAGTAAGGAATGATTGAGCTTTTAATTGTCTGGCTCCAGCACTGTCCAACAAGGGCCCTGTTAAGCTCTGGCTATCAGGGTTGTGACTCAGGTGTCCCACATCCACCTCCATGTCAGTCAGACTTGGGACCTGCAAAGGAAGCTGCTTTTGCCATCAGTCCCGCTCTGTCCTATTTTGATTTTGAGACCTAAAAAAAGAATGGATTCTCTCCATCCTTGATATCACTTTCCCATTTGTGACATGCACATAGGCACTGTCAGCTGGAAGTAGTGAGGCCTTTCATTTAAACCCATGCTGTCATAACTTGATTCATTGTTCCCTGTTCTCAGTTCCTTGTTTTCTCCAGGCTGCAGAAGCCAAGCGGGCAGTGTAGGGCAGTGGGCAGTGTGGTGGGAGTAAGGCCTGAGCGACTCACCTGGGTCACCTCTAAAGCCCCTGCCATAGGGCTCCAATTCACAAGTCACCCATATTGCAGGCTACCAGCTGGGTGCCTCATTTGCACAGGGGAGCAGAATTCCAGTCTTGGTAATGAAAGCGACTCAATTCACAAGTCCTGTTTCCTCTTAGGTGGAAATGCAGGTCTTGCCAGTATAACTGACTCAGTCACTTCCAGTTTCAACTCTTGTTTTTGAAAAACCTCTCAGTTTTTCTGTTTTCCTAGTGAAATCTTGGTGGGGTGAAGCTATTTTTTGAGTCTGTGACAGGTGAGAGGGAGGTTATCTCTAATATGTGGTTGTGTTTGGCCTCTGATGAGCTAAAACACTTTATTTATTTATTTGTTTTTTAAACCCATTTCTTGACTCCAGAGAGTAACCCTAGGTCCCTGTTGATTGCAAGGTTTCCCCTGGCTGCAGTGTCCTGCATCCTGAGTTAACAACAGTGCTGGCAAACTCAAGAATGCCCCCTTGGCACCTTAATCAAGTGTGGGGCTCTTCTATGGCACCCACAGTGCCCCACTGAGCACCTTCCTTCATGCATAGGTGCATCCTCCAAACATGTCCAAGTTCTGTACTAGGGCTTGTTTCTTTGAGCCCTTCTCAGGCTCATCAGCATCTGAACCTTAAGCCTCATTCCCCCCAGTCCTCTTCTCCATTAGTGGCCCCGTTCAACTCAGCTGGGCTATCAAACAGCTGCATCCTCTCCCACCTAATTTGTTTATGGTATAATTTGTTTACAGACTACTATAAGCCACAAGGGTGAGGAAGCCATTTGGGAATGTGGAGAACAGGTTAATTCATTCTCAAAGGAAACTTTTAATATAGAATTTTAGGTATTCATGTGTAGTGTGATTTTGACACATAAGCACATTGTGCAAAGATCAAATCTGGCTAATTAGAATATCTTTTCTCCAAAAAGAAAGATAAATTTACAGGTAGTGTAAAAACATTTATAAAGAAAGAAGTACACTAAGTTGCAATCTGCCAGCTCAAAGATTACAAAGGAGAAAATAGGTGGAATTGATTTGGGTTGAGAGAGGGAGTAGGGATTCATTTTGACAATGGAAGAGAAAGGTTTTCTAGGTGTGAGAGGTGACTCAGACAAATGTCCATGAGCTGTTGGAAGTTGAGTGTAAAACTCAGTGGACTGGGGCCCATTGAATGCAGAAAGAGAAAGAAAATACTCTTACCCAGAGCCAACCTGTTGAGGTAGGATGGAGGCTATGGATAAGAAGTTAGAGAAATCCCAGGTACTTAGGGTTGACTGTGATTAGGGAGCTTCCTGGTGTAGTAGATTAACATGGCGAGCAAGAGAATTGGTTACAGATAGGCCACTCCCTTCACTGTGATATAGGGATGATATGAAAAGTGATACTGCAGCTGCAAAGCCCCCAGGGGCTGGTCAAGAGGTTTCTGATGGGATTTTGGGGAGGGGAAGTATGGGCAGATGGAGACAGGCGTGGGGCAGAAGGCTGCTGTCCTTGGCAGCTGATGGCATGTGATGAAAACCAGAGAGGCGGCACAGATTACCCAGGCTTCAGACTTGCGGAAGTGATAGGACACAGCTCAGCTCACCAGAACAGGGAAGTTGAGCAACAGAGAAGACTGCGTGAGGGAAGGGTGGGGAGTGTGAGGTCTCAGGGATACTTAAACTCAGTGGGCGATGTCCTGGAGCCCTTAGTACGTGACTTACAGTAGAGGGAAGGCCAGGGTGTGCATAGGGGTAGGAGGGTGGTGGGAGGCAATCATGCATCAGGCGGGGTCAGCAAAGGAGTGAGAACCAGATCTCCATTCAGCTGAAAGGGGGAAAAAGAAAAAGGAAATATTCCCTACAGAAATGTCTAAGGCAATAAAGGACCTTGTCAGCCCTCAAACCCTCCATGTCTGAGCTTGGAATATTGAGGACAGAAACAGCACACCACTATCTCATTTTAATTTCATTTTATATATAACGTGGCATTTGTGTAGCTTTGATTTAAGGACTGATAAGGTAGCAAGATTTACCCCCACTGACAGAGCGTGAAATCTGGAGACTCAAAAGCACATTCAAATCTTAGACCCATAAAATGAATGTGGTGTATTCATACAACGAGAATTCATTCAGTCTTAAAGACGAAACACCTTCTGACACATGCTACAACTCAGATGAGCTTTGAGGACCTTGTGAAGGTAAAATGTCATAGAAGAACAAACACAGTATGATTTCTTTTATTTGAGGCACCCAGAAGAGTCAGAATTGCAGAAGTAAAATGGTGTTAGCAGGAGCTGAAGATGTTGAATGGGTGCAGACATTTAGTTTGGGATGATGAAAAAGTTCTGGGGATTGTATATGGTAGTCTTAACTACTCATTGTATACAGGTAACACTACTGCACTACATGGGTACTTACAAATGCTTAAGATGGTAAATTTTGTGTTATCTGTTTTTTTTCCTGAAAATTAAAAAAAAAAAAAAAAAAAAAGATCTGGTCCTTTTGACTATATGGACTTAACCTTGTACATGTCACCTCTTTCTTATGGTCTTAGTTTCCTCATCTGTAAAATGGAAAAATGGATACATACTCATAATCTAAGGATTAAATGAAAGTGTAGATATATGTGAAGCTCCTAACATACCCATGAACACACAGAAAGTATTCATATGTTAGTTAAATGAAGTCCACTAAATTTAGTTTCATTTCATCAAATTTGAATGATGGTCCGCCATCGCTGACCTGGACTTATCTGGGCCTTTAGCAGCCTATCTCAGTGCAGGGGTATAATATTGAGAATGAAATGATTTAGAATAACATCTCTAAGTTGCTATATCCAAAGAATTTGTGATAGGGATATGCTGTAAATACACCCAGCATTCTTGCTTTTTATGGGAGGAGGGTTCCAAATAAAAAGTCTCTCTTCTTATCAAAAGAAGTTGAATATAGTCTCTTCTGACCACATAAGTTAGGAAGACATACTTGCAACTGGCTAGAATTTTGGGTCTTCAGACTTGCAAGGCCTCAAAAACATAGAGAAGCCTTTTGTAAAGCCTTTTGTTACTGATATTACAGCCTTAGGGATTTGGGTGAGTCTATGGGGGAAAAAAAAAAAAGGAACATTCCTTAGGCATATGATTGCTAAATATTTGGTGCTTAAAGTGAAACTGAAACAGGTCCCAAAGTAGAGATAGGGCCCTTACTGGAAATATATGACAAGATCAGAGCACAATATGCTAGCAGAATCCCTAGAACTTGGAGACCCAGGACATAGAAGAAGAATTCAGTACAGATAGGACAGGGAAGATTCTCTTAACTACCTCCTTGGCTAAGAATTTTTCTTATCTGTATTGAGAAGAAACTGGCAGTTTAGGCTGAAGTGCCTTTCTGTGTCATGTATAGTTTGTTGCATAAAACCATAGTTAACTGGAAGTAACTGGATTGGTCTTATTTCATAGCATGAGCTGAAACTCTATCAATGCTTCCTTTGTTACCTTCTGAAAAGTCTGGTGTTAAAGACAGGCTCCAGCTATTATTATAGCAAGATACCTGCACAGGGTGGACCCCTTCTGATTAGTGCAGTTCAAATCCCGGTGCCCAGAGTTTCCAGGTAAGCAGCAACCTTCATACAATGTTGACTGTGTGTGGGGCATGTGTAACAATAGCGCACCACACCCAGAAAGACAATACGCTAAAATATGAAAATATCCTACTCAGCCACTATGTCACGTAGAACACGCATGGCCTGGCACAAGCCAGTCCCTCTTAAGATGTCAGAGCCCTTGACAGGGTCAGTCATGGGCTGACTTGATCCCGTTGTGTTGCTTTCAACTTTCTTGGGCTGTCCTGTCAGGGTATCCCATGGTCCTTTCCAGTCTTGGGTGGCACCTTGGCAGTGGAGATGGAATAAGGGGCTCTGGCATCAGGCTGAAGAGAGTTAAAACCTCATCTCTACTCCCTCTAATGGTTGTGCAAGCTGATCATGTTAGTTGGCCTTCCTGAGCCTCAGAAGATCCAAGGCACCACCTCAAGTTAAAGGAGAAAAGCAATGACACAGACTGTGGCTAACGCTGCCTCGTCTGTGTGTGCCACTCCCCAGATGCCACTTACTCCTCTTACCTCTTCTAACCTCATTTTCCCTGATTCGAATTCTTGCTTCATTCTTTTTAATCCCAGGAACCTGCTCTTGGGCCCTGGCCTCTTTCTCTGAGACACTCCTGTTCTCACACGTCTGTAGATTCTCTGATAGACACCCTATATGCTTACAAAAACTTGATCTTCCTTACACACATTCTCCCCTCTATATTCCCACTATTTCACCCTTTTTTGAAAGAAAACAGATTGCCCCCTTAATTTTATGCTTGTTCCACATGACTTAAAAGTAGATAAGCGAATTGCTAAGATTTCAGCTTTATCTAATCTGGCTCCAACCAGGACGTGGATCTTTTTCATTGTGTTCCTTAGGGCTAACCTACTTGGTCTATAGGGCTGCCAGGGTTGATTGTTTTGTGTTCCCATCTCCGTTCAGTGTGTGAGGGGAAAGGCACGTGTGTTTTCAAGAACGTGTCTGTTTGTCTCTCTTCAGTGCCAGTACCTCTTTTTAATCTGGACCCTGCATGCCATTTGTCGTCAGCGGCCCAGCAGGACAGTTCAGCCCCTACGTGCAGTATGTCCAGCTGCCCCTTCCACCTCTATATCCTGCCTGGGAACTTTCTCCTATGTGGACTCTGCTAATTAACTCGACCTGGACCCGAGTTTCCACAGCTACGTGTTCAACTAAAGGAGATGTGAGGACAGCAAGGATCTCCCTGCTTCCTGCCCAAGGAAGATCAATCTCTCCTTCCCCCTTTAGCTGCAGTCAACTTCCTCTGGAAAGCGGGCGTTCCTTAGAATATGTCAGAAGTCACAGTTAAATATTGCATTTTTTTTTTCTTCCTTTTACTTGAGTAGTTGAAGCATTTTAAGAAGGGCTGAGAAACAGGCACTTTCTCCACGTACTTACGTCTGGCTCACAGCAACTCCTACTAACTGAAAATGTGTCCTGTGGTTGGAAGTGGCTTCTCCTCATCAGTATGCTTGAGGGCCTGAGGCCCATGCAGCCTGCAACACTTATTTGTCCTCTCTCATGCTAAAAACCAAAGCGTGTCACTGGTTTTGACCGAGGTCTGCCCTAATGTTTATAATCATAAGATGGGCCGTGGATCCCCTGCTGTCAGTTCTGGGGAAGAGATGAGTGGAGGAGAAAGATTTTGAAAATGAGGTTGGGTGAGACCCAGGACTGCAGGGAGCTGCGGGAGGCCCTGCGGGACGCCCCTGTGCTTTCTCCACAGACTTTTTTGCACACATATGGTTGCTGTTTTTGTTTTGGCTAATTTTGATTTTTTTTAATGCCCTCATGGTTGAAAGGAAAAACAGTTTTTACAAATGACCTAATCTCCCTGATATGACTTCGTGGGAAATCAACAACTTCATAAGACCTCAGAGTCAGAGTTATGCTGACAAAATAGGATGGAGATTTTGGGTTAGGAACCCTGTACTCTGTGTTTAATGGTCATTTGGGTATTGTATGATTTGGACTTTGGTTCCTCACTCAGAAGAATTAATGGGGAAGTTACTGTAGATGGATGACTAGGCTTAACTAAAAAAATAAATGTAAAAGCTACTTCAGAGAAAAGGACTATATAGATTATTAGTTTAAAATTTTTTTTAAATCTTTTATTTATTTATGTATTTGGTACAGGAGCTATGCAGCTTGGACTCTTGGTAATCCTCCTGTCTCAGCCTCCCCAGTGCTGGGACCACAGGCGTGGGCCACCACAGCTGGGTTTGATGGCATGCCCAGGGTCCCAGGGCCAGCATGGTATGCGGTACCAAGAATCGAACCTGGGCCCTTGCTTTTACCAGGCAGATGCTTAGAATGCTGAGCTATCTCCCCAGCCCTAGATATTGTTGCTACCCTGATGATAGGTAATGTCATATAGGTGATCTTTCTGTCAGGCTATCCGATCCCCACAAAATATCTGAGGTGGCTGCTCTTGTCCCTACCTAACAGAAAAGGGGTCAAAGCTCAGGGATGTGCTGCCACGGGAGCACAGGAATGCTGCTTCCTTGGCCAGACTCCAGAAGCTTTGCCCCTAACCAGCATCTTGGTGGTGATCATTACATCTGCAATGACTTTTATAAATTACAAGTTGCAAAACAGCCTCTGTCCAAAGTGAAAAAGGTCTATGCAACAATAGGCACACCCCATTCCAAGAGGGGTGGGCAACTCCCCGAGCGACCACTCGGACTTTTTCTGAGAATGCACACTGAGAATTGTTTGTTTAAACAGTAGTCGGGTCAGACCCACTCTGAGCATTGTTCTGCACTGACAATTACATCTTTATTTTTAGCTGAAAGAGAGGTGCGAAGTGTAGCTTTAGGCATCAGAGCCCCCTTCAGCTCCAGCCCTCCTATGCTTGGTTGTGTGTCTTTGGCAAACTACTAGCGACATTGTGTCTCATCTTCAAAGTGGATCCCGTTGTATTTACCTGCCAAGGTTCTTGAAGATTAGAAGTGACAGATGTGAAACGTCCCCCACACACTAAGTAGCGAGCAGTGTTATAATGTGTAAGAGTTCATTTTTCATTCTTGGACTGTAAAAATATGAAATTGTTCTGTTGACCAGAAGATAGATTGTAGTTACAGATGCTGTATTTTGATAAGTTCCCCATGGGGTTTCCTTTTTAAATCAGTAGTTTTCAACTATGCATGTATGCTAGAGTGATTTGGGAAGCTTATTAAAAAAAAAAAAAACAATTGCAGCCACGTTGTAGGGCAGCGTCTTTTGGGAGGTGAGCATTTGTCTTTCTTTTAAAGTTTTCTTTTCTTTTCAATTGATACATAATACTTATTTGTATGTATCCAGTACAGCCTAATATTTCCATACATGTATACTTTTTAATTTTATTTTTAATTCGTATGTATTAATTATACACTTTAATGGGTATTTTGCAGTTTCTTTTATGCATCAATCTTTTGCCAATTCTCTCTACATGATCAGAGTATCATGACAAGCTGAAAAATCACCAGAGTGGATGAGATTTTTCATACTTTTGAGAAATAACAAAACAAGCAAAAATGGAATGCATTTCATTTGTTGAATGTGTTTAAACCAGTAAGTTTCTTATCTGTTCCTTTTTAATGTAGTATAATTAATATTTAAAGTATATGTAAAATGAGAGCGGATACATGAAAATAAATTTTATTTTTGTAAATAAATGATGATTATGATTAATTATAAAGTACAATGTATATTTTTCAGTATAAAAGTATGTGTCACTATGAAAAGTATTTAGAAAATTTAAAGAAAGAAACAATTCACTCATAATCCTACTACCTTAATTTATTGATGTATTTATATTTTTACATATAAAGTTGGCTAGTATGCTAGCATTGTTGTACTCCTGTTTTTCTATAAACAGACTTTAAAATAATTTCATATCCTTTCTATTTAGGGAATAAATTGTGCTATAGCAGAATTGGCTTCAGGCTCAGATCTCAGCAGCCAGAGGAACTTGCTGCTTCCTGGCTAAGTAATTTTGTATCCCTTGTTACTTTTGACATGCTCCCTTAGATTGGATAAGTCAGGGGATGTCTCTGGGAGGGCAGGGACTGCCTGGAGTCCAGAGTAGAGACAGTGAGTCCACAAGCACTGTGAAGGTGCATTAGAGTAAGCTGCCCTCCATAGCATGAGTCACACGCCTGTCTTTCTAGAGCCTCTGGAAAAATGAATGAACAACAGGCCACAGAGACTGCTTGCAGAGGGGACACAGTGGCTGGAGACAGGATTTACCTATGCCCTTCCCTCCATATTGACATGCGGCATCTTCAGAAACAAAGTTATAATCTATTCCTAGTGGAAAGAAATGCATTTTTTAATGCTAAGAACTATCCTATACTGTCACTTCCCTGGAACAGGAGGTGTTTATACATGTTTTTTCATCTGCCTTATGTATACATTTACCTGTACCTGTGCAAATAGATAGTGTTTGGCTTCTGGAAGCTGACTGACACATCAGTCCACAGGCATGTGAGGGAGTAGGGATAAGCAGCAACGTGCTTCGTGCCAGCCACAAGGCAAATGTATTTGAGGGAACACATATTGAGAAGGACATATTTATTGCAGGCTCTGAGGGCAGTCAATGTTCCTACATGAGGATTCCAGGGAAGGAAGGCAGAGTGAAGAGGTTTTTCAAGGGCCCAGGAGACACCTGCATCAGTGTGGGAGAGGAAGGATGGTCCAGACTCAGTTTTGGAGGGAATTTAACTAGGGCAATGCCATGGCTGGCAAGGCTCATTTACATGGGGTCCCACAGCAGACAAATTCAGAAAGGGTCTCTTGCCCTACCTTTCTGGAAGAGTAGACACTGTGGGACCTATATGATGAGTTTTGGAACAGTGTCACTCTAGTGGATGGATGTCAGTTGGTGCCTTTGGTTAACTCCAAGAGAGCACAGCCTTGGCCCTACACTGCATGACCTGGGAAAATGCTGTATTTATACCTATCACCCTAAAGAATGAAAGGAAAAAAGACAGGAAGGTACCATTGGAATGTAGGCTGGGTCCCTTCAGGGAGGCTGCCAGGGGAAGGGTCTGAGACAAAAGGAGAAATGGTCTGTCAGTAGAAGACAAGAAAACGGTGATTAAATAACGAAGGATTAAAATACCTGGCAACAGAACTCCTCTATTGAAGTCATCCTGCCCAGCACACACCAATTAGTCATGACAGTGACCAAAAGTACAAGAGAAAAGCAAATCTCTGGTGCAAGATCCATTCTCTCCTACCAATGAGCCCTAACCCATCTTCTCTATGGATTAATGTGTATCAGTATGCTATGTAAAGCCAAGTGGCCTTCTGGGAGGCCGAAGGAAGCGGTCCTGTCAAATTACAACTTTAAACCTGTAACTTTACAGGTGTTTGTGGAAGGCCTACAAGATGTTAGATAATCTGGAAAAGATATTCTTAAGATAATTACATTACCTAGGCCCTTTTCCCCACATCCTCGTACCTTTATCACACTCTAATCTGTCACCCCGACTGCATGATTCCTCTTATGAAAGAAACCCTTTTTCTCTTGACACTGTACTCTGAATTGAATAAACTCTTGCCTTTACTTTTGTCTAGATAAATTCTTTTACTACCTATATGTGTTCATGTGCTGTTTGGTGTGGGAAAGATTTAGAATAAAATGTATATGCCCCAAATAACACACCAGTGACTGTCTCTGGTCCTGTTTTCACAGAAGCATTTCCATGTTAGCATCCTGAGGCATGAAGGACAGCAGCCATCCTTATGCACTGTGCACCTTGTCATCTTTCATTACATCTACTTTCTGAAGAACTCATGCCATGTGGTACAAATCCCATCAGGCTTGCCTCTTATTTCTTTCTTTCCCATATTGTTATTTGCAGATACTGTATCTCTTCATCTGTTTTTCTAGATTTTTGGGCAGTTAGGTTGATGAGTATAAGAGTAGATCATACAGTGCATCACTGTACTGACTGCACAGTGCCAGGCACATAGGGAAAGTTTAATGCCTATGTACTGAATTAAAGAATAAAGGAAAGGAAAGAACAAATCAATGAATAAATGAATGAAATTGCTATCCCTTCCCTGAAATGCTTAGGACCAGAAGTATTTCAGGCTTTAGAATATTCACATGTACATAATAAGTATAAATGTGGAATTCATGTATACATCATATATATCTCAAGAACAGGCTGGGGAGATGGCTCAGTATGATAAGCGCTTGACTGGCAAACCCAAGGATCTGAGTTCAGTCCCT
>NDGM011023685.1:0-12042 GCA_002564305.1 Octomys mimax
GTTTCAAAACAGGTTAGTAGGACAGTTATAATAATTAATAGATTGAATATTGTTGTCTTTGTAGTAGTTATGCATAGAACAAGATGTATGCATGATATCTTATCTGAACACTATTAGTACAAATCTTTCTTCTTATTGAACTAAGAGAAAGCAGCTGTATATCTATTGATTTTGTAGAATATACAAATATATATATATATATATATGTATATTTTTTCACCACAAAATGGTCCTTCTTTTATATCCCCTTTTTTGTTTACTTTTGTCAGAGATGGGTATTCCATTGCCATTCAAATATTGTAAGTGCATGAATTCAGCAAAATAATTCAATATAGTCCAGTAGTCCTTAATAGTAGTGTGCTGGGGCTAGGGAGATAGCTCAGTAGAATAAGTGCTTTCCTGGCAAGTGCCAGAGCCTGAGTTCAATCCCTGGTTCCACACACACAAAAAAAATAGTAGTGGGTTATTTACAGAACTGGCAATGTCAGAAGTTGTTGAATAGAGCTTTTTAGAGCTCAGCATATTAACATGGCTTTACTTTTTATATCTTGTGTTTATAATTTTCTGCTGGATGTTTAAGACCAAGATAAGTGGTGTCACTTCAGAGTAAAATGGCAAGAGAAAATGGAGTAGATTATTGGGCAGGTCACCCACAAGAACAATAAATAACTGAGGGTCATGACAATATTCAATGTATAAATGATGAGCATCTGCTGAAATAATTGTCATTCAAATATTAGGATACAATGCGAAGTAGGTAGGTCTGAATTCTGCATAGGCATAAGAAAGCAGAACTGGAACAATCACATAAGAATAAGAGAGGCTAGAAATTTGTAAGAGGCAAAAGTTAAGAAAAGCAATAATTTAGTAGCAATAAGGAGACAATTACTGTTGTGTTTGGAAGCTGTGTTCTAAGGATCACGAGTGTGCATGATCTCTTTTTGGAAGACAACAGGAGAGGGTCTCACATGGATTGAGAAGATCCATGTTTTTTTTTTAAAGAGACAATTCCCTTAAGAATTGCACTGTGTCTCCCAAATTTTATATGTCGAAGTTCACATACTGAGTTTCTAACAATGAGGCTTTATTTCGAGATAGAGCCCTTAGAGCAAAATCCAGTTACTATGCATCCTAAACCAGTGTTAGTGGTATCTCCATGAAGTGAGGAAGTTTGACTACAAAGCCACATGGAAGGTTATCTAAACAGACTCAGAAGCAGCACAAGTACAAGCCAAGGAGAAAGGTCTGGGTCGGATCTTTCATGTGGCCCTCAGAAGAACCAGCCCTGTGGAAAACTTGACAGGGGTTTGAGGCAACAAATTTTGCTCTTCCATTAACTTGTAGTGCTTATAATAACAGCCCTAACAAAGACATAAAAATGCATTTAGTCAAAAGATTGATGGTTGAATAGGAAGTGATTAGTTCTCTTTTTTTTTTAATCTCCTGTTTCTGATACATAATGGGCTCTCCTAAGAGCATGTAATACAGCTATGAAAAAGAAGAGATTGGGATCTGCTTTTCTCCCCCTAGAAATTGAAAGCCATGTCATAAAATCAAGGTACTAGCTCGTTTCAACACTGTTGCTTCATTATTATTATTAAGAGAAAGGAATTTATCTCAGAGTGCTCTTTTCCCTTAATCAATGTGCTCTCAAATGTCACAACATCACAGTTCGGCCCAGGTGACCTAAACGCTCTAATACGATCCCCACTCACATTTTAATATGCCTTGATGAAAACTAATCTTTAGCAAGTTACCTGGCATTTTCCCTGTCAGAGGGAGGGCGGGGGCGACCTCTCTACTGTGGGATTCATTCCGTTCACATCTTTTTCTTTCCGAATTTACTCGCTCACTATGTGAGGCACTTACTGCATAAAGATTCATGTGTGGTAGGGACAAGTTTTTCATTGCACATGACACCTTGAATGGTAATACAGGAACCTATAATGCTCTGATGCACACAAAACTTGAAATTTTAGTGAATCAGTCCACTGGGGGTTGGAATTTTTCTATAGACTCTAAAATATTTCTGCTCCTGGAAGACAGCAGGAGGAAGAACTGCTGTTCAAATCAGAGTCAGGTGTAGTATGATTTTTTAATATATATAAAAACGAACACTATGCAGTCTGCAGTGGCTTCTTTTCCATGTGTCAGCACATTCTTTACAACCATGCATAAACCTTATTATCACACTCAGTGTGTTACTGCAGAAATTATCCCAGCCCTCAGCACAGTCTCTCTACCGCTTCAAGTGGAATTCCAACTTCAGGACACTTAATGTAAAAACAAGCAACCTAGTAAAGAAGAAGAGAAGAAAGAGACATTTTTTCCTTCTGCAGAAAATTGACTCCAAACCCCTTCATTGTATCATAGGTACAAGGGTAAATATTTTGCCTGGAATAAAATCATTACTGATGACACATATTTGGCCTTGATGAAAGTTTTCCACTGTATTCACATATATTAACCTTTGATGAAAAGACCACAGAAAGAAAAGGCAGGAGAAGAATATGGCATAATTTCAGAGACTTTTTTTTTAACATTAACCTTTGAGATCTGAACTGTTGTAGTTGTGTGTTTGGGAGTGTATTTGGATAGAGACATTACTGCCATCCCGCTCATATTTATGGGTCTGACCTTTGTATTATAGTAGCCTGCTTTGAAGCACAGTTATTTTTAATTGCTTTATGTGTCCACAGAGGCTGTTCCGAGCCACTGTCAGTTATATACAGTACCCTGGCACATATGTTTCTCAATGAATCTTTCCATGACTGGATATTTACAACCACATCTGAATAGAAGAGGAGGAATTGTTGCATTTTTAAGGTGGTTTGTGTGCTGTGTGTTTGTGTGGAAATGTGGTTTATTGTCAACGTTGCTCTACACTTAATGAGGTGACAGGAAGAATTAAAAGTGACAGATTGTTTTGGCTGCGCTGGGACCATCTGAGATATGGTCTCCTGTCATGTGGCTCCATAAAGCCAGCCTATGTGAAGCCCTCAGCGCGTGATTCATGGCGGCAGCACAGCTCCTCACAGAGGCTTAACGAGAGTGGTGGTCGCAGGGTGGGCAGCAGGAAGCCGAAGCTGCTGTGGGAAGATGATGAAGACTGCTGTGGGCCAAAACTGCCACTGGAATTTGCCAGGAAGGCCTGAATCCTTAATATCACAAACAGCATTGTGCTATGGAGCCAGATGGGAAGGTGGACAGAATGACTGGAGAGTATGCACCTCAGAACAACTCACGGAGAAAAAAGGGCCGTGTGTCTCATTTGCTTCAAGAGAGTGCACTGTGCAATTTCTTTCGTGAGGTCACAATTGGGACCAACAGATCACAAGATACTCACTGGCGATAGAACGAGCAGAAGCAGTTTGGGTCACAATGAGGCCCCAGAACAAGCAGCTGTTCATTTCCTGGTGCTAGTTAAAATTTCAAACTCTTAGTCCCGTTCTATATCCTAAATTACAATTTCTAGGGAGAGAGGGGGATGGGAAGAGAGGAGTTTATATTTTAATAAGCTCTTCAGCTAGCTGTGCTGCACACCAAAGCCATAGCCTTTAGTGGATGATACAGGTGACTACAAGAAATGAGAACAGAAAAGCTAATTACACTTTGCAGAGATGCAATTGCATTTGAGGTAGAACTTCAGTTAATGAGAACCAACTAAGTGGATTTTTGAAGACGATCTGCATCCCTGATCTGCTGTGTATTATCGTGGACATACAGCAAGCGGCTCAACATAGCAAGATTCAGCCTCTGCCCATAGATAAAGTGAGAAAGATAGAGGCATCTGTCTCATGGAATTTATGAGGCTTGGGTGAAATGAGATATTGGATTATACTTTGTAAATAATAAAGTTCAAACTCATGTTTATTGTCCTCCATATTAAGTGGTTTTCCTTGAGAAACCATTAGAAGACAGATCACAATGAAACCAGGTTGTAACAGAACTGATCTTCCTATTTTCACTCATCAAACTACATCCGTAAGATAAAAGAACAAGAAATACCTGAACCAGAGAGATTTCAGATGTCAAGAGCTTAACTGCTCTAACAGGAGTTCCCAGACCTTGACAATGTAAACTGTTCTCAAATTTGACTTCTCACTGCCAGGGGAAAGAAAGGTTTTGGTGTACTTAAAGGTTTCTTGTGCTCTTGGGTCAACATAACTGATCAGTTGTAGGCTGACACTTTCTCTCCCTTTTTGGGTGTTGCAGAGCTAAGGGGGCGGGGGTTCTCTTACTTTAATAAGACTGGCCAGGCCAGTGACATCTTTGTAGAACAGATGCTGGAGAAAGCTAAAGAAGGCAGGAAAGAAACAACAGCTGAAAGCCCCACAACAAGTCCTGTCCTGGTACTGGCACCATCCTGGCACGCAGTGGTCTGACCATTGCAACACAGAGGGCAGGAAGAGAGACCCACATTCCTGCACTCAACCGGAAGTGTGAACAGGCTCATCCTAGTTCCAGTCATCAGCTTCTATTCTTTCCCCTAAAGGCAGTGAATGAGAAAACACCAAGTCCTACAACAACTGTTTCCTTCACAGACTGTGGAGGTAGTCAAATTTTCAACCTTATTCCTATCCACAAATTGTTTTGAATCTGTGAAAGGATTTCTCCTGGGCAAACAACTCTTGGGGATGACAAGGCTATCTCACCATGACTTTCTTATATGGATCACCCGAATGCCACAAGCCTGTTGCTCAAAACTAATGGAAAATTAATCCAATGGGAGCCCAGAGTCACCTAAGCTATAAATGCACTTTTTAAAGAAAATGATAGTGTAAAATTTCAATGTTTAGTCTCTGTTTCTTAAAGTTTTGTTTAGTCGCTGACAATGAAAACCACTACTTAGCAACCTAATTAATGAACAGGAGGCAATTTTATAGAGAAAATCCTGTAAACTAGAAAAGTAGACTTAAACTTTCTGAGTGTCAATTTCTTTATATGTGACCAGAATAACAAAGTCTAATTAAAAATAAAGTTTGCAAGTTTACATCAGATAAAGTACATTATTTCAGATTAAATACAGTATTTCTTCATTAATTCAACCATCAATATTTAGTTCCTATATTCCAGTGCTATGTACAAGGTATAGCTATTGATATGAAAACATCAAGACTTTATACCTTTAATTTAAAACAAAGTTTCTAGAATTCAGATTTTCTGTGAATATAATAATTATATCTTTATATCTACTTGTATCTCCATATCATTTTTAAAAGCTTTGAATATATATGGAGGCCAAAGTAGTACTTTATTCAAAGTGAAAATACCGAACACCATATCACAGTGGCTGCAAATATCTTACAATATTGTTTTCATGCAAAACTTTCAAATATCAATAGTGTACTTGCTGCTTGAAATTCTTACTTAATTCTTTAATGAATAACTTACATACACATATAAATATATATGTATATACACATATACATACGCTAGTTTTAATATATTTGGTAACTATCTCCTTATAAGATACTTTTGTACAATCATTATACTTTATTTTATGCATTTAAAAATGGACAATTTATAGGCTTCAACAAACTGCCAAAGGGGTTAATGGTATGAAAGGTTAAGAGGCTGACTTTGGAATAAGAGCTATGTAAAGATTTTCAACAATTTCAGTTCATTTTACTTATTTTTACTTACATGTTTTAATCACAGTATTATAGTGAATGTTATGGTAGGGATGTTAGGGGATCACAGCCTGTAACCGTGTGTGCATTTGTGTTTGATTGTGTGCTGTGTTGCGTGTGTGTGTGTGTGTGTGTGTGTATGCACTTGTGCCTGGTGAAGATTGGGAGCAGCACCCCTGAGTGGTTAGTCTTGGAAAATTTCCCAGGTAAATAATGTTGCAGCTAAGTGCTTGCTAAAGTAGAGATTACAGTTAATCAGAGCATTACGAGAGTCCAAGTGAGGGTAAGATATGAGGAAGAGGGAAGGGCATCTCACAGTGCTTGCAAAGGAAGACAAATATGAGAGGAGGTATATGCCCGGGAGCAGGTACAACTAAACCCAGGGGACATCTGGGAAAATACATGACATAAGGGCAAGTAAGTACAGCGTTAGATCAAGAGATTTGGAGGCCTTGCTGAAAATGTGGTCATTATCCCAGATGTAGTATAGAGTCACTGGAGTATTTTCAGTAGAAAAATGCTCTCTGCAGAATTGTATTTTAGAAATATTAATTGCTTTTCATTGTGCAGCTTGGATTATTAGGATGTATTCATGGTAGGAGTAGGTAGGAAAAGTCCGAGACAGGTAGTTAGTCTATGATAATAATACAGGCTAAGACTTGTGATGGTGTGGCCCACACCAGTGGCAGTTTGCAATTACTTGGTAAAGTGTGAAATGTTAGTGTGGAGTTCAGAGAAGAAAGGACAAGTGAAGAGGGGGAGGGAGGGAGGGAGAGCAGGAGGAACAACAAGCAGGAGGAGGAAAGGGAGGAAGACAGAGGAATTGTAGTTTGGCACTAAGTAGACATTTAAAGTCAAAGAGTTTCATTAAATACAATCACAACTGTTAGTCTACCCTAGAGGTGTGATAGAATTACCAGTACCCCAGGTCTCAGCCAATCAGCCAGATGGCTGCTGATTGGTTCAAAGGAAAACTAATCAGAACCTTTCTTCAGTGGTTCAATTGATGCACAAATAGCCACAGCCAAGGTGAACTCAGTGAAAAGAAGCTGTTGCCAAGTACACAACCTCCAAAGGCAACTGGAGAGGCAGCATAATTTCTCTTTTGAAAGTCAGCAGCAGCTAGGTTTGTTTACAAGTTCCCAGAGGCTAAATATGAATTCTCTCTCTCTCTCTCTCTGTTTCTCTCTCTGTCTCTCTGTCTCT
The DNA here is from genome assembly GCA_002564305.1 of Octomys mimax. NCBI lineage: Eukaryota > Metazoa > Chordata > Mammalia > Rodentia > Octodontidae > Octomys > Octomys mimax. The sequence goes on from NDGM011023685.1 coordinate 6,840, forward strand.
CTCTCTCTCTCTCTCTCTCTGAGTTTTACATTTAAGAAACATAATACAGGATGCTTTTTCATACTGAATTCAGTACGAAAGAGTTACAGAATGTATTTAAGAGAACAATCTGAAGAAGTAAATCAACAAAGACCTTCCATAACATGTAAAATGGGGAAGAATGAAATGCTAAAAGCAATCAGGCAGAGTAATATCTGAATAAAGCTTCAAGAGAACTAATCTATTTCTACAGAGCTCAATTCCTTTAGTTCTTATTCCCTTTTTTGGCATTAATTATTGGTGTGAAGCAGGAATTACCTCTTTAGACTCTACTATTTTTAAGAATTTTGAGCTTATTGAAACTTTCTTTTGTAAGACATTTTTCCTGAACAAACAATAATTTACTTTCATCTGGACGAATTCTTGAATAATTAATAATTGTCTAGAAAAGAGAAAGTCTGAGTTTAATTAAAATACTGAAAGCCAAAAATTTCTGAGAGGGAACCCCTGCTTAAAAGAGCATTGTGTGAATGAATGACGCTTCGTGTAATTCTAGAAGAAATCATAATTTAGCTAACTCCCTCTTTCACCTCAATTTATGTATTCAAAGCCCATAATTCATGAAAGACAAACCCTGTTTTCAGGGTTTAGCTTTTACAAAAGTGAGGAGTTAAAAGAAGTAATTCACACCAAATAAAACAAGGAAAGGAAATTATTATTAGGAGAGCTTAATAGCAAAGTAATATCACAAAAGTATTAAAGGAAAATGTTCTCAGCATAAAAAAGCTATTTGGAGATAAATTTATGAAAAATGATATTTATCTATTAAATAAAAGGTCACTTAAAAATATGTCATGTCAAATTTGGAGGTACTTCTGAAGTTAAATTCTACTATTTTTTTGTGTTTCCAAGATTTATGTTACACAAATATATTGTGTTATACAAATATGCTATGCATGTTCTGGACATACAACCTTTTCTATTTTGAGGGCTGGGTTTGGGTGAATCTCTGCCAGCCCAAAAGACAGAAGAGTTCTGATTTGATATAGTGTTTATAAAGCCAGAAGCATTTTCCAACACATTCCAAAGCCCCTTAATGATACTTCACCCGATCAGCCTCCTGAAGGTTAGTACATAATTAATGAGGTAGTAGAAGTTCTCTAGAATTAGTTTTCATCTAAATAAAGGTGCCCGATGTTTATCTGTACCCTTTGTACTCATTGTTGCCTTGAATATACTGAGCTTCCTGTTGGTACAGAGAACTATCGATTTGCTGACTAATCTTTTTATCTGATCATTATAGATTGTAACTCTCAGTCTATAACCTTTACACACACTGCAATTGTGGTTAAATAAAACACAATACAAAATAATTAACATGTTCCCATATCGATATTTCTCTTCCAGGCAAAAGCAGAAGTAGGACTTCAATTTGACAACTGGACATTGGTATTTTTAGAGAAAAGTATAAATAGAAGATGAATATATAATCTTTAGTTCCTTAATATAAATTACTGTGGAAGAAATAGTATGTAGCCTTGGGAAAATCAACAGCTTCTTCAATTGGATTGCTTCTGTCACTGTATGGACACAGTCTTGTTTGATGTCCTCCTACCATTTGTCTTGTATGGAGTCTTTTATCTAAATCCAAAGCAATGCAGTCATCAGGACTGCAATTCAATAATGGCTCCACAGGAGCTGTCATCCACAGTTTGCTATTCATCTTGTAAAAGGCTTTGAGTTTTCAAAGTACCAACTAAGGTTGGCATTTCAATGCCGTGGACAGATCACTTAAAGTTCTTTTGTGTTTACAAGAAAGGGAGTGAAATTGAGAAAGGTGGGGAGATTAAATGGTCAACCTACTACTCTACCTGACTTCCAAATAGTAACGCCAAGCTACCCAAGGGAGCCAAATGTTAGTGGATTTCACTATTCTGCAAAGCGGCATTGCCATAGGTGGGAGATGAATTCAGTGATGTTTCTCTCACATTGATTTCAACTGCTATAATTAATGGGCAACAGATTTATGGAAAGCAACCAGAAATGGTACTTGCATCAAAACAAGTAAATGTTAATGAAGAATGTTCCTTAGAACATTTTCAGAATCAAAGAATACCAACAATGTAGTAAGCATCTTAAGGAGTTTAGATGTAAAAGAACTGAAGTTCAAAGTTTGAATTAATAGGCTCAAATGTCAGAAGAAGTTGTTCTTTGAATGTGAAAAGACTGGCCAGGGATTATACACACAGGACATGATCAGTGAGCATTTTTACTGGGAATACAGATGTTTCATTGTTTAGTGCAATCTCAGTTGGCTCAGCCATGGTGGCACAGAACTGCAATCAGAGCACTAAGAAGGCTGAGGCAGGAGGATCGCCATGAGTTCAAAGGCAGGTTGGATAATACAGTGAGTTCATGGCCAGGTCAGCCTGATCTACATAGCAAGACCCTGTCAAAAAAAATTTCACTCTATTTCCTAGTCCTGAGGTGATATTTACATGAAAATTACATCCCCAAGAAATGATAAAGTAAACATTTTTGATTAATAAAAGGACTAAATTAAATAACATTTTCAAGACCCAGCAGATTCAAATACAGTGTACTGGTTTGAGGACCATTGAGTAACCTGAAGTATGGAGCCATGTCTCCAGGGCTGATGCCACCAGCTGCTACATTCACTCATTATAACCTCAGCCCTCAATTGCACTTTTGGGATAAGATTGACTGATAACTTCACAAAATACTGAGAACCCAGAGCAGAAGAAAATACATAGATTATAAACGACACTCTTATTTTGATTATCTTATCTGTATAATCTTGAGCTTCAGGTTCCAGAAGTAATTGATGAGAGATTTAAATAAAATATTTCAAAGATATATTTCTTTCTAACCACAATATGATTCTGAGACTACAATAGGCGATGGCTACCATTTCTGCAGATGTCATAGATTCATCGATTCATTTCTGCTCCCTCAAAATATGCTCTGAGTTCTTTCTGTTTGATAGCTTTGTATTAGTGGAAAAGAATAGAATAGATTGTAAAACATTTTGTTGTTGAGCCTGAGAGACTCTGATAAGCTTTCACCATCCTTAGCCCCTCCCTAGTGCACAGGTATGGAGGTTCTGCTGGTGCCAGCCCAAACTTTTAAGAACTTAGGAGGACTCCGAGAGGTCTGCAGGATGCAGGAGAGGTAATCTGTCGGCTCAGAGTGCACAGGCATGGAGTTTTCCTGGAGATACTTAAGAGCTTTGGCAGACTCTGGGCAGCCTATGAGACTGTCTGGGTGATTACTGGGAGCTTCAAAAATGTCAAAATACAGAGAAAAGGAAATCTCAATCCTCTGGTTCACACAGAACAAATCCAGGAGACAAAAACATGCAAATCACACACCTGAAATCTCTGAAATGATAGCAACACTGAAGTAAAGAATCAAGTTCATCAGATTATAGAAAAAAATGAGATCAGAAATAATTTCTCAGGTCCAAAGTGAAAGGACAGCAATATGGAATGAATTGCTCAGCACAATTAAAGAAGACAAGATAGAAAAATAGAAGAGAATAGAGAAATGACCAAAACACTGAATGAAAAATACAGGAAAGAACTAGAATACATGAAACATTCAAACAGAAATTCTGGAAATTAAGAACTCCCTTGAAAGCTGGCAAAATTGCTTAAATGAAACTGAAGATAGACTTTCATATCTCAAAGACAGTGTTGCAGCTAACGAACATGCAATAAAACACCACTTAAAACTAATAAGGAACGAGGACATAACAATACAGCATATACAAGATGACACAAAGAAAAATAATATAAGGATAATAGGTGTCAGTGAAGCAATTGAAGCCAGAACAAAGAACATAAAAGGAAGATTTGCTGGAGTACTAGCAGAAAATTTTCAAATATGAGAAAAGAACCTGACATACAGTTAAGTGAGGCATGTAGAACTCCACACAGCCATAATCACAATAAATGTACACCTACACACATAATAACCAAGGTCTCAGAAATTCAGCAAAAGAATAGAATATTAAAAGCTGCTCGGGAAAACAAACAGATCATCTACAATGGAAAGTCCATCTGAATCATGGCAGATTTCTCAACACAAACCATTGAGTCAAGAAGAGCTTGGAGTAAAGTATTTCAGGTCCTGAAATAAAATGACTTCCAATCCAGACTGTTGTATCCTGCAAAACTATCAAATTCCATGGTGAAATAAAGTCCTTCTGTGACAAAGAAAAATTGAAGATACTCATGACCACCAAACCAACTTTACAAAGAGTACTGACAGATATTCTAGAAGGAAACAGAAGTGTTCACAGCTTCAAGAACAACAGAAAGGAACCACCAAACAGAGCAAGTAATTAAAAAGAGGTAAAAAGTACAGAATCTAGAGCAGGAAAATAGCGTGACAAAGATAAGCCAACATGTATGAGTTTTAACTATCAGTGTAAGCAGCCTCAATTCACCAATAAAAAGAAACAGACTAACAATGGATTAAGAAACAAAATTCAAAATATGCTGCCTACAAGATACTCATTTAACACAAAAGGAAATTTACAGACTAAATGTCAAAGGATGGAAAAAAAAATCCTACATGCCACAGGAAATCATAGAAAAGCAGGGGTAGCTATCCTGGTTGCTGACAATGTCAACTTCAAACCAAAAATCATCCAGAGATAAGGAAGGTCATTACATACTTTTTCATGGAAAACTGCAAGAGGAAGAGAAAACATATATATATATGAAGCACCTTACTACATAAGACAAATTTTAACAGACAAGAAAAATTAAATAAACAATAATACAGTAGTAATGGGGAACTTCAACACACTACAATTACAAAGAGATAGCTCAACTAGGAAAAAAATAAGCAAAGAAATAATAGAATTAAACCAAACTTGTGAAGAAATTGACTTGGTAGACCTTTATAGAGTGTTTCACTTAACAAAACAACAGAATACACATTCTTCTCAGCTGCACATGGGACAGTCTGCAAAGTAGACCATATACTAGTACTCAGAGCTCTCTGAAATACATGCAAAGGATCTGAAATTATCTCATGCATACTATCTGATCACAGTGCAATAAAACTTGAGATTATTGACAAGAGAAACTACAGAAATACCATAAACATGTGGAAATGAAATAACCTCTTAAACAACCAGTGTGTTCCAGATGAAATTATCCATACTCTTTTTTTTTTTTTTTTTTTTTTTTTT